>JACEGR010002145.1:0-138657 GCA_014170235.1 Listronotus bonariensis | reverse complement strand
AATATTATGGACATCAAAACAGCAATTTTCCTGTATGCTTCTGGCGATATTAAGTCAATAGTAATAGGTAGCGTTTGTCGCTCACAAAGTTGCCCGGAAATATAAAGTGATAGACCAGAAGTTCCTTTGCTTAAATAATGACGTAAATTATCAATACAGGGTGTCCAAAAAGTTTAGGTCATAATATTGCTGTTAGTAATTCATATAATAAACGTCCTATTAGTACAAGGAATGGAAGATTTTTGTTGCAAAATTCGCCAGGAGTTATTTTTTTACAAATAAATACAGTAGGACGTAATAAATCTAAAATTATAAAACACTTACGAATATGGCGAATGGAAGTGCCGGCATTTTGTGAAAAACAGTTTGGGCCTGTATCTCCGTAACCGTGCACTTGAGGCCCATAAATAAAAAAAACCTTTATTGTAAAGAATTTAATTTTCTATCTTTTTTGTAATATTTTTTCTTTTGCTTTGCTTACCGTTCACGATTTATAGGATTATTACGGTTTGTTTATTGACTTTTTACCGATATTTCGTCTTATGATTGTAAAAACAAGAAACTGCAAATTAAAAAAAAAAATATAGAAAATCAAACCTTTAAAGCAAAATGTCAAAATTTTGACCTCTGTTAAAAATGCATACAGTAAATGAAAAATATCGTCTTCTCCTGTCTAATCGTGACTTACTAAATAGTCGTTCACCCTTGAAAACAAGCATTAGTAGGAGGTAATTAAGTTTTTTGCCAGGGTCTGATTACCCGCTTTGACAGTAAAAACTATTTTTAGTAAACTAGAATTTGTACAGGTAATTTTTAAAAATGTTTCGTGTTGAAAGGAGCTAAAATTAAAGATTGGATTTTTAATTTCTTCTGCAAAAATTATTACTTTTCTTACATAACTTTTTTGGTATTCCCAAAGTATAAAATAATAAATTAATTTTACTACTTTTTGTAATTTAAGAGATAATGCCGTTAAAAAATATGCGAAATGAGTTAAATTTGAAAAGACGTTTCACTATGCTCTATTAAAAGAACGTCATCTTTATTATTGTTAATTTAATAAACTATTTACCTTTTTAAAATTGCTGCGTTGTAACGTCCTGAAAACGTCATTTATCTTAAACTGCTAACGGATTTTTTTTTAATTTTTCCCTTATTCTGGCACATATTAAAAAACATTGTAGATTTTTATTAAATAATTACTGAGCTAAACGATGTGCATTTTTAATTTTAATTGCTTATTCCCTAATAAATAAATGGTATTTTTCCAAACAGTCAGTTTCACGCTTACTCTCTTTTCACATTAGCGGGAGCCGGGAAGTCGGCGAAGAACCGACGCTTTTGAAGTGTATGGAGTCTTATGAGACCTTTCACACGTTAAGAATTCGGAAAGTCGGCAAACCTAAAGACTCCAAATATTTAGCGCATTGTAATTTTTTTTTCATTTTCAATTACGATAAATAGATATTTTGAGTAATAAAAATCACTTACTAATTAAAAAAAATATGCTTTTGTAAAAGAAAATAAGTCTTCAATGGACAATCAGCAGGTAACAAATTTAGAATACCTAAATACTTACAATATTTTGAATGTTAATATCATCGGAGGAACTATTAAAGACATTTAGGTTTATAACTGTACTAGATCTAGTGCCTAAATGTTTATGCTTATTTTCTATTTTTGTTACATAGTTAACTGGCCCAAAATTGACTGGTCATTTGATTCTTTTTTTTCAAGTTCAAAGGTTAACTATAATTAAAATAAAAAAGTGTCTATCATTTTTTAGGGCTGATAGTTTAGAAGGTTTGTTTTTAGAAAAAAATAATTTAAAATCTTTCTTTTACAATAAGCCTAAAAGCATCCATAGTTAAGTATTTGATATGGATTTGCAATAGTATTTTGAAAACCATATTTCTGTTTTTAGGCTCATGTTGCTTGTGGAAGAGTAACCAAATTTTTCTTGTATAAATTAGCTGCAACTGTTAAAATTTAATTTTTAGTTAAAAGAGTCCCGAAAACACAAGGGACTTATATAAAAAAATTAAAAACCCTTAATTTACCAAAATTTTCTTGTTTAAATGTTATCTATACTAATAATATAAAGAGGTTTAGTTTGTAACTTTGTTTGTTTATTTGTTTGTAGCCGCTAATCTTCGGAAATACTGAACAGATCATAAAAATTATTTCACAATCAGAAAGCTACACTAATCAGGAGTGATATAGGCACTATTTTATTATGATTAAACAAAAAGTTTGCACTTTAATGGCCAACGAAGTGGGCACGGGTTGGCTATCTTGAATAAACTATAACTTTGTTCTAATTTTCGGAAATGCTTGACCGATCATAAAAACTCTTTTACATTTAAAAAGATACAGTATTTAGGAGTGCTAAAGGCTATATTTTATACATACATAAATTTCAGGAAAAAATAATGACATAATGTATAATTATCTATAGAAATATTACAAAAAGGCAAAGTTTGTAACTACGTGTATAAGCACCGGTGATCCAGTGGTAAATAAATAGAAAAGCTACTTGAATCCGACCCATCACCGGTGCCCTATGGGATAGAAATTAAATTTTTTGACCAAAATTCTAACTTACCAATCTAACTTAAAACGAGGTGCTCTTGACTGAAAAAGAAAATTGAAAAAATATAATGCCATATTACAGCTGGTTTTTGGGAAACGAAAACCTATTACATATAATTATAAATTTACACCCCTTAACATTATTATTTTTTATTGTACAAAATGAACTAAAATATCAGCATGCTTGGTTAATTTGGTAGTGTTTTAATCCGTAATCGAATTATTATTATCCCATATGATATACAGGGTACGACAATAAGTATAATTTTTTTAAATGGAAGGCTGTGTATATTATATTACCACCAAAAAGATATTTAAAAAGCTTAAAAAATACCACATTGGATATGTCTATCTCAATTACTTTCGGAAATATGACTATCCGAATCTGAAAAATAATTTTTAATTATCCTTAGAAGCGTAATAAAGTACATCTTTCCAAATTTCTTTATTTTAAAATAAATAAAAAAGACTGTTTTGTTGTGTAGATTCTGTAGAATCCGTATCTTCCATCAGAATGTTTTTATCTGTTAAGATATACAGTGTAGTACAAAATATCGATTTTTAAATGAAAAACCTTGTAAACTATAAAAAAACCTATATCTATCCTTACACATAGAAGTAGCTAAAAGTAGCAAGGCAATTGTTAGTACAAAAACTGATAAAGAAAATGGTAAAAAGAATGTTTGACAAAGTACCGAGACTTCGCAAGACTTTGCATCGGAAACACAACAATAGCTTTAAGTATTTTAATTCTTTTATTTTTTTGTATACTAGGCTAATAATGAACTTGGTAAATTAAATGTTGTATTATTTATGTTTACATGGGTAATAATAATACAAATTATGACAAATTGTTCAACAAGGCTAAAACACTTTTTATTTAATACTTCATTATTTCTAGTTATATGATTTTTGTTTATTTTTAAAATACCTTTTTAAGTTTCTTATTAACCTAATACAAGTCGTCAAATCCTTTTAAAAATTCGTTTACATGTAGTTTGGAGTATCTACTTTTTAATAAACAGCATGAGCTATTAAAATTATAAAGTTGCTTTTTGGCCAAAATAATGGCTTTCTATCCCATAGTGCGGTAACCAACTAGACTAGGATTTCTAAGTAGAATATTAAGAAAGACCCTATTTGATACAGCTTTAAGTCGTCATGTATTAAAGTAGGGTTTTTCATTTTTTACTAAGCAAAAATATTCTAAAACCCTACTTCACTATAGCATAGTTAAAAATAAAATCTTTGTTATATATTAATACTATTTATTTGAAAAAAAATATTGTTATTTTGGCACACTGTAAATTATGTTTTATATTAAAGGCTATATTTTGGAGTCATTTTAAAGTGACAAATTTTTCAATTTTTAAGAACAAACAGCATACATTTTTCCATTTAAAGTATATCTGAACAACGAAAACTCAGCTTGTTGAATCTGTGGTAGTATATAGGGTGTTTAGTTAAATATTTTAACGCGCAAACCATTAACCAAATGCATAAAAGAACACAAAACATGTATTGAAAACACAGAATTTCAAAAATCTAAAATTTGTCAACACGCATTTGAAATCAATCACATAATACACTGGCATGCTTCAAGTATTTTAGCAAAGAAAACTTATTCTAAAAACACAAAATTAAAGAAAGTGCGTACAAAATATTAAATAAAGATAAATGTCATAATTATCTGTTAATTTAAATAACACGTAGTTTCCTTTGCTGAAGGCAGAAGTATCTTTAGGAAAACTAAAAATTAAATAACTCACCAACTTTTTGGTTTATAAATAATAAATACAGAGCAACCTGTTATGTATGTCTCTATGCCACTATAACCAAACAAACATATTTGATATTTGATGTCAAACGTCTTCAGAATCTCCCTAAGCTAGCGCTAAAATTTTAATTTTTAAAATTAAATAATAGTTAAATTTTAAACTTTTATTTATATTTTATTTTTATCTTGACAACGGTGTCAGACTTGCCCCTGAAACGTCGATTTTTAATTTTCTAGAGACTTGTTTAAAATTTTGTTGGGTTTTTCCTTACTTTGCTTTAAAAAACTATTATTATTGGCGTGTATCCAAATAAATAACATTAATTAATCATTATTTTATCATTACCATATAAAAATACTTTCTTCTTACATCAAGATCCTCGAAGTATGGACGACGTATGCTCATTATAAAATAGCTGGTATAATCGAGAAGTCAATTTCCACCTCTAACTAAAGAATATTAGCTACTTATACATTTATCATTTTGTAGAATTTTTTTAATGCCAACAAACTGACCATTTATTTTTTGGATTAAATAATTTCTAACATCATGGACTATTTGGTCAATAGGCATGTTAAACTGTAATGACAATAATTTCCCTTTATGGTATATAAGTTAATCCGGTTGGTCGGATGAGCTAAGTTCATTTAATGGTTTTTCCTCAGGCAACTTATCTTAAATGATGCCTTCAAAAAATGCAAGTACAACTTCTTTTTCAAAAAGTTCAAAAAAAAATAATAATAATAAACGCCCAACAAATTGGGCATGGGTCGGCTAGTATATAATAACAACACTATTTTAGTGCAATAAGACTGATACGATTTTTGTCCCACATTCCCTATTTTTTAACGCACTGCGGCGCGGTATAATAAAAGTTCTTTATTTTTATGACAACGAGCGGCGGTATTTTGTTATTTTTTTATGTTGCAAAAAGTGTTTAATGAAAATATTAATTCATAACATGTTGTCTTTCTGTATAATTAAAAAAGCATATTTGAATAGGCACGACTCGACTGGCAGGACTTACAGATATTATTTCCAAACTTTAAATTAATTTTTTTATTAGTAAATTTTTAACTTGGTACTGTTTTTAATTTGACAAAGAAAAATAAGTAACTTACCTTTAAAAGGAAATATAATAGTTTGATTAAACAGCGGGATGTTTTAAGTACTAAATTTTAACTCTTTAGTAAAAACGTTATTTTTAAATAAAAGCTATTATCTCCAATGCAGTGGATTTCCATTTAAAGGGCTTAAAATCCTATAAAATAAGTGCAATTGAAGGCTCCTCAGATCTTCTGTAAAAGCTTAGTCTTGCAATTTATTCAACTGTACTAATACTCTTGCAAAACTTTATGCTTTAAACGAATTTAAAAGTAAACCGGTAAATATAGTAAGAGCTAAAAAGTCATGAAAATATTCAAAAGAAATTAAATAAAGTAGCTTTATTATGGTTTAGGTAATTTTAAAGTTATAAAAAATTTAAAATGAGAATTAAGACATCTAATTACCTACGATTGTACACCTTTTTGTTGAATTTGTGCTGTATTGGTTATTTTTTACTTAATTTGTAAAATAATCTTTTAAAATAAAGTTTATTTGTGTCTCAATATGGATTCAAAAGTAATTTAAATAAAATGCAAAAGTGCCTTTAAACTTATAAATAACCTAATTATTTGATTTTCTGAACACAACAACTCTAATAACTGTGTATACATATTCAACAGTATTTTGCTGTTTCTGAAAATAGTTTTTAAAGCTAACTTGTTTAAGATAGTCTTAAGGAGTTAAGAATAACAAATACTTTATAGTCTGATGGAGACGTAACTTTTATAGTTTATTTTGTTTTCTAAAAAAGATGTAATACAGAGTGGCCCACCATATTCGACATGGTCTGTAGCTAGATATTCATAAGGTTTAAACAAAAACTAAGTTAGGAAATATATAGAGGTCGGATTTGATCAATAAAACACCCAATATTTTATGACGGTTTTAAATTTAACATTACATGAATAATAGCTTAAGTTGGTATTAGTACCAAGACAATATTTTATTAATTTTTGTGATCTATTTTCATTTATTTTTTTTTTTTTCTTTTTAAGCAGAAGTGCAAATAATTTAATTAAATTTTACACTATTAACCCTTTAAACTTGTAAATTTGTTAAAAGATAAGGAAGAGTCCGCCACATCATACGTAAGTAATATCAAGATTAAATGTTGTAAAGGGTGTTCAAAAAATTATTTTATTTTTTTATGAAATCAAATAGCGATAAGTCTCCGATTATAAATGAAACTGCCTTTATTTTTTTACTAACCTATACCTATCTTATGTACTTTTTTTTAAATCAAATTTTGGTTTTTCAAATTTTTAGTCCAAATGTTTATTTCAATTAAAAATGGCCCAGATTTACCCGCCATTTGTATTTTCCTTAAGAAAATAACAACAAACATTTTTTCGGTTCTAGTATTACAAATTTTAGTGATTTTAAAATAAAAATCTGTTCTCTTCCACAACAGATTGATATAATACTGGTACGATATGAAAAAATTGTTTACTTTAGTCGAGAGTTTTTGCTAAAAATATCCCAGCAGAAACTATTTAATTATCTCTAAGGTTGCTTTTAAAATTTTACAAATTGATTATGAATATTGAAAGTAACGAGGTTTAATGTACAGAATGCTATCATAACTAATAAGAGGCATAACTGCCTTTTCACATTAGCGGAGGACGGGAATCTGGGCGACGTCCGACGCTATTGAAGTGTATGGTGTCTTATAAGATCTTTTACACGTTGAAAACGCCGAAAGTCGGCTGCGCGTGTGAAAGGTCTTATAAAACTCCATAGACGTCGATAGCGTCGGTCCATCGCCCGACGTTTCGTCGCTAGTGTGAAAAGACAGTTGGTAGAATTTTTTCAAAATACAAATTTTATCTTAACTACATTTAGCTGCAATAAGTATTATTCGAAGCAGCATTATAAGCAACTAATTAAATTTTGTCTGTGGATTCTAGAAGAGGTAGAAGATAATAAAAAGTTTTTATTATGTGCTATTTAAAAAAAAGAAAATACAATATTGGCCTATCGACCAGGCAAGATAATATTTGAAAGGAACAAATAAAGGAGGAAAAACTCATTGAACGAGGTTTAAAATATAACAAAAATTTAAGGAAAAATAAATTCAAGGCGACCTGAAATCGGGAAGGGAGGAGGGGGTGAGGATTAAAATGTAAAAAACAGTTTTTCTTGATTTAAGGTCAAACTATAAGTCCTGCAAAAAAAGTTAAATGATAAAGTTTTAGGTAATAAAATGATATACAACTTTTGTATTTACACTTTTTATACATATCCTTAAAATTTATGTGAAAAATTTAAAAAACCAAGTTTTTGGTTTCATTTTTATCTTTTACAAAAACAATATTTTTTTTACGAAAGTTGGTGAAAGCGTACCTTTATTTGTTCTAAATATAATATCATTTAATATTGAAAAGTACCCTTATTTTCAAATTAACGTGTTAAAATATCGGTATTTTCCAACAAGTCGATAAGCTTTTTGTTTGTTAAAATCTCTGCTTTGGTGTAATATACATTACTACGGTAAATTTTCTTAGGAAATGAATTTCCATAGGACTAGTTATTTTGCCGAAAATCGACAAAAACCGTTTTTACCCTTAAAAACTCACTCCCTCCACTTTCCAACACTAGATCGCCTGTATTTTTTTATTTTCTCTACATTTTTCAATGGGTATCATTCTGCTATAAGTTTTTTTTAGTTTAAAAATTATCGACTCTAGTCCAATAATGATTAAATCAAATCGGATCTGAGTTTTTTTGCATTTCCTGAGAACATTTACCATTGTAGTGTATAGTTTTTTTTACACCATAAAAAAAGAAAATTTAACAAATAAAATGACATTTGACTTTTTGGAAAATGCCGATATTTTGACACGTCAATTTTCGATTGAAATTAAGGGTACTTTTTTATTATTAGGCCAAAATAATATTTTAAACCAAAAAATGAGGGTGTATTAGGGACATGCAAAGGTAGGTTTTAACCAAATTTTGTACAAAAAAAAATTTTAAAAGATAAAAAAACCGTTTTAAATACCTCAGATCGCCTGATATTTATTTTTTCAAAAATTCTGTTATGTTCCCAAACTTTTTTATTTTACTATATTTATTTTTTATTTTTACTTTTTATAAATACTTCGACACCGGTCTATTAGTAAACGGACATAGCTTTATCACAACCTATTTAAATTTAAATATACATTTTTAATAAAAATATGTAAAAACCTAATTTACTTATAATGTTTAAAAGATAGGCAACCTATATATCATTTAAAAAGAAATTTTATTTGTCATCGTATGGGAAAAAATCTAGGTGTTCAATTTAAAATAAAGGACAGCTTTTTAGTTTTCCAAAATGCAATTATTTTGTAAGCCAAAAAATTAATTTTAATATGAACTGAGTTTAATAGGGACTTTTTTAAATCTTCAAACACATATAATAGTTTAAAGAGTTAATGGTGTTAAAAAAATTATATTAATTGAACCTCTGTTTACGGCTAAACTAAAAAGTAAAAAAATATATATTTATTTGAAATAATTATATACAAAACCGCTAGATAACCTAAAATTTATTGTAAACATTTTATATCAAAATAACTGAACCGATTTTGAAAAACAATAGACTAGTAAAGAGAGAATTTAAAACCTCAATATATGTTGCACTTGATTCCCTTTTCGGTTTAAACTTTTGACGTACTTTATATAAAAAAAAAGTTCTATCGCACTTCCTTAGGGAGTTATTACCCTTCAAAGTAAGAATAAAAAATATATTTCATGTATAACTTTTGAACGGTTGTCACAATAATAATGATATTTAGGCATTTAAATTAACTTATACCAATGCTTTTCTTCATAGGCAAATGATGCGCAATAAGTCATCATTATACAGGGTAAGACGATTTTTATCTTGTTTATTGTATGCATTTTTTACATGGGTAAAAAATTTGACAATTTGGTTTGACCTATTAATTCCTTTATCAGTTTTGTACAAAAACTGTATACTTTATTTAAATCGATATCTTGGACCGTTCTTCATAAAAACGCATTTTAAATCCAGACATATCCCCATTTAGTAGCTTGAAATAAAAATTCAATTTTTTGAGAAAATAATTAAAAATGGTGTTTAAAAACCTTTTAAACTTAATAACATAAGTAAAGACTGTTTTTTTATAATTTTGCCATATTTTAATAATAATCTCAAAAAATTAATTTTTTATTACAAGTATACTAAATGGGGTTATGTCTGGATTTAAAATTATTTTTGCTCCTTCTATTACCCACAATATTTTTGACCTCACTTTTCTGGACACCCTGTATATACAGACCGTCCACGGATTGGGTTGAGAAGAGAACAAATGGACCAAAAATTTTATTTTTCGAAAAAAGTAATTCTTCATAAAAATTTTTGCTTGTAAAAAATGGGACTCACAAAGAGGAATTTTTGATTTTGTATACAGGGTTTGCAAAAACTAAAAAAAAAACAGGTTTTTTCTACAAGAGTAAACTACCTTTATTTTTAATTTTTGGCAAAATATGATTTTAAAAATTTATTTAGAATAGCATTTTGAGTAACTTTATTAAAGTTACAGGGGTATCGAAAAGATTCATGAAACTAATTTTAAAGTTATCACAAAATTATATAATTGTCCTAAATTTTTATAATAAAATGACCTAAAAAACTTTTATAATTTGCTTTTCAAACACCTGCTTTTTTAAATTTCTACAAAACACAATTTTTTAACTGTAAACGCGTCAAATTATGGATTTCAATAAAATTTTGTATTATTGTTTTTATCGATTACAAACATAATTCTACATAAACTTTTATAATGACATTTTGCAAAAAATAAAAAAATACAGGTAGTTTACTCCTGAAGAAAAATCACGTTTTTTTAAGTTTGTTGCGAACCCGTATACAAAATCAACATTTTCTCTTTGTGAATCCTATTTTTTTTTACAAGCAAAATTTCTTATGAAGAATGTCTTTTTTTCCAAAAATAAAAATGTTTGCCCATTTGTCCTCTTGTGAACTCCATTCGTGGACTGTCTGTATATACGGGATAGCTCGTTTTAATTAAAAGCACTGTATATCTCGTGTTTTAATGCATATTTTTAAGTTGTTTGTTCTTTTCAGGAACACGTCGTTACGTTAGGCTCTGGATTTTTAGATTTCTTTATGAAGTATGCCTTTTAACGATTCTAAGACGAAACAATCGCAAATTTGCATTATTTTTAATTTAATTAAAGTTTTTTTATAATTGTATTAACAGTTTACTGTTATCTTAAAATGCAGTTTAAAGATGCTCTTAATAAGATTTAATCATATCAAACTTTAATTATTTTCTTGCTAACTTACGTCGCTTTGACTTTTTATTTAACAATACAGCAAACAATATTTATTGCTTTTCAAATTAAAATGGTAACCTTTAAAATTTTAAAAATTAAAAACGTTCCTTAAAATTAGTATATTTTATAGTGGTTTTTTGAGAACATTAAATTAAACGGAAAATTATTTAAGTTTTCTACAGAGTAAAGGCATTTAATAAATAATATGATAAAAATTTAAATTACGAAAGCATTTTAAATCCCGAGAACCAGCTTATTTATGTAATTAAAAACAATACATTATTGAACCATGATGAAATTTAAAAACAGTCTTTATCTGTATTACAAAGTTTAAGAGGCTAATGAACACCATTTTTAATTGTTTTACCACATTTTATAAATTTTTTTCAAAAATGTTTTTTTTATTACCTACAAAATGCTTGTATGACTGGATTTAAAATGCGATTCACACAGCATTCAGCATTTCATTCTCGCAGAGTACAGATCCCCGAAGATGCCACGTGCAATCGATGGCGAAACGCCGGTAAACGATTTTAATTTGACGCAGTCCAAACCCAAGAACCAAGATTCCTTAGTTGACCAAGGCCGTAAAAGCTTTCGTTTTAGTTAATTTATTAATTTTTATTAATTGTAGGAGACCTATGCTGGCTCAGGTTATTTACTTGCATTCACCACATTAGAATTTGCCTAGAAAATATTGTTTCATTTAATTTAACAGATAAGGATATATATTTTCTTTTAATGCCGGATATTAGACTACCCAGGACACCTTTTAACTTATAATAAAAGATACAGGGTGTTCCATATACAAAAAGAAAATATATTTGTGTTCTCAATTTAAAATAAAAGTAAATAAAAATATAGGTACGCCACTGAATTCTACGTCAGAATTCCGTAAACTTTCCATATGCATTTTTTTCTTATTTTTTATTTCCAATATTAAGCGAGTCTGGCCAAATTGATGAAATTTAAAAACACCCTGTGTTTCTAAAACGAATTAAGTTCGCCATAATTTACTTTTACTATTACATTTGTTTAAAGAATTAAAATCAAGATTGCGCAATTAGATTTGTGTTATCTCCTTAGTTTTCGCTATATCCTGCACGGTCAAAACAAAAGGCTTTACCCTGTACACTACAAACCGGGGTGAAATCTGTTATATTACTGTCAAAAGAAAAGAATGGTTTACAGAGGCGCGGACCACCGAGGTGAACAATTTATCGAGACAGTGATGAAACTTTTTACCGAGGTTTTTGTACTATTTTATTTACAACCATGTTTCCCAAAACTTTTTTTATATATAATTAAACATGTGTCAAAATAAGAAAAGGATTTTTAATATGTCAAATAATTTAGCCGCTAAGACATTTCTCGCTCGTAATAGTCTAAGAGCTGGTAAGCATTTTTGAGCAGGTGTTTGAGGCAGAATAAAAATCATTTACTATGCTTCTTTATTTATTTTTTTATCTTTTGACAATCCACGAAGGCTGAAAGCCTAAATACTAATGTACCATGGGTGTCTTAAGCAGGGTAAGAGAAAGTTTGTTAACACGGGACTTAAAAACTTGAAGATTTGGGGGAAGGAAAGACCTCCGCTGGCAGTGAGGTTCCACAGTCCAGAAACTCTAGGGATAAAAGAACGAACAAAATGGGAAGTTCGAGGCCTGTCCAATTGAACTGTATAGGGATGCATACGCGCGGTACCACGAGTTTCTTTGTTGGGAGCTGCCAGAGGAAGAACTATACTGGATAATTCGTCGGAGCAGAAGCCGTAAAAGTATCTATAGAAGAGCGATAGATCTCCCACAGCTCGACGATGGGCAAGAGAAGGAAGTTTTTGAGTAAGTAAAAGATCATTAATAAGACGAACAGCCCTTCTTTGAATGGCATCAAGAATGGTGAGGGTTGTAGGGGATGCCATTTCCCAGACATGAGAACAATATTCCAGAGAGGGTCGAATTTGGGACACATACAAAGTGTATAAATTGGAAGGAGAAAAATACTTTTGGCTCGGAAAAGAAATCCAAGCTTTTTGAAGCCGCGGTGGCTATAGATACAATGTGTTTATGCCAGTTAAGGTTATTCTCAAATGTGACGCCCACAAGGTTAAATGTGTCCCCGCTCTGCAAAACCTGGCCACTCATAAGCAGAGGATGAGTGTTAATTGATTTTTTCGCGACAAGGAACACGATTGTGTTTTGGATGCATTAAATTGAACGAGATTTTTGGTGCCCCAATCCAATATCAAATTGAGATCCTGTAAAAGAGATATCTGCATCGCCCTGCGTTTGCTTTCCAAGTCGGGTTAAGAGATTAGTTTGGGAACCTGAAAAGTGGAGTGAAGGGTTCTATCGTCAGCATAACTATGAATGGGATTGGTTGTGGAAGAAAGAAGGTCGTTGATGTGAAGAAGAAACAAAGTTGGTGCTAGTATTGAACCCTGAGGCACTCCAGCATTAATTTCGTGAAAGCTTGAAGAGTGGCCATCAACAATGACTGATATACGTCGATGGAGAGCCAAGAGCAGAGTTTAGTTGGAAGACCGTAGGAGGGAAGTTTATTAGGAAGTGCGTCATGTCAAACTTGGTGGAAAGCTTTAGATATATCAAGAGCAACGATCTGGGACTCACCTAGAAACTCAAGAGACTTGTTCCAGTTATGTGAAACAAAGGAAAGAAGATCTGCTGTAGATCTCTTGTGACGAAATCCGTATTGCCTGTCATGTAAAATTTTATGTTTTTCCAAATACCTAAGAATTATTGTTATTTAAATATAGAAACGCAGACCTAACCAAGACGTAGCGGGACATGGGCAACAATTTTAAAAAAATCTCTCTTTTGTATGTAAGACACTTTCTTGGCGAGATTTTGTTTTAAAATCAGGCACAGTTTCGGGTAAGAGTGTGCATAGATAGGGTCCTTAAAAGTTACAATTTTTCCGATTTAATCGTTATTTTTAACCTGTATACCGTTTTTTAGATATAACCAAAAACGACACAAATTAAAAATCAAATGAAAGTTCATATATTTTTAAACCAACCTTGTATATACTTATGTCCTTGTGTGGACAAAATTGTCAGCTTAATTTGACAAGACGGCTGTAAAATCAGGCGAGGACATAAGTATTCCGTCCCTTAAATATCGGCTTAAAAATGCCTATCAGCTCTCCTACTATAAAGGTGTCACACAGATGTTTAATATATAAAACAACATTTTAAGTTGGTAAAATTTTAAATTTCTTCGACTCTTCCTAAAGTTACTAGGACCCACGGGAGAAAAGTAAACTTGCCTTCCGTAGAATAAAGGTAAAAGACAGATCAGTAACACTTTTAAACTTTTCAAACGTCGAAAATGTCACACTACATACATGGTTGTATATAATACATATTTTATGTTTAACAACGTATAAATAAGTTCAGAAAATAATTTTTTATAAGAAAAATAACATGTTCTTTTCGACGTTTAGTCATTAACAATTAATCCGAGATAAATAAGAGAAATAACATAAACCGGGATACGCTTAATATCCTTTGTTTTTCCCTTTTGTGAAAAATGAATATGTGACCTTACGAAATATTGTTGTTTATGACACCTGACAAATACAATTTTCCTTAGAAAAAAAAGATTTAACTTTGTTAAATAATTACATATATTCAAGTTTATTTTATTTTTGGAACTATATATATTACTAGAAAGAAAATTAAATATATTTGGTTACCTAAATATACAGAGTGTCCACGGATCGGGTTAACAAGTGGACAAAAGTTTATTTTATTTTTGGTACTATGTATATTACTAGAAATAAAATTAAATATATTTGGTTACCTAAATATACAGACTGTCCACGGATCGGGTTAACAAGTGGATAAAGGGACAAAACATTTCATTTTTCAAAAAAATATTTTTCATTAAAATTTTGTCTTGTAAAAAAACTGGATTTACGCAGAAAAAAATTTTGATATACAGAGTGAGTAAAAACTTAAAAAAACATAATTTTTCTTCAAGAGCAGACTACCTTTATTTTAAATTTATAAGCAAAATGTCATTAGGCAAATTTATTTAAAATAATGTTTGTAATCGATTTAAACAATAAGATAAACGTCTCCGTAATTTGGCGCGCCTTGATTACATTCGTTTACAGCTAAAAAAAAATGTTTTTTGTAGAAATTTTAAAAAAGCAGGTGTTTAAGAAGCAAAGTATAAGTTTTTTAAGTCATTTTATTATAAACATTTAACGTAATTAATTTTTGAGTACTCCAAAATCAGTTTTATGAAACGTTTTGATACCCATGTAATAAATAAAGGCAATCAAAATGCTATTTTAAATAAATATTTTAAAATGATATTATGCTTAAAACTGAAAAATTAGGTTTGTTTTGAAGAAAAATCAAGTTTTTTTTTTTAAGTTTTTGCGAACCCTGTATACAAAATCAACTTTTTCTTTTCGTAAATTTTTATGAATAATGACTCTTTTTCAAAAAATAAAATATTTGGTCTATTTGTATACTTATTAACCCCATTCGTGGACAGTCTGTATATGTATGCATTTTATTACTGGCGAGTTACAATACTTATTTAATAAATATACAGGATAATTTAAAAATTGATAACGAGACTTGAGGCGGTAATACAACATGAATAAATAATGGATATATATTTAAAATCACCCGAATTTATAAATTTATAAAACAATATTAAAATTAAATAATGCCCTAAATTTTTACTAATTACAGAGAATGCTTGTATATTAATTTCAGTCGTACAAAAAATACCCAGACAGCACACCCATATCCATTAGCTGTACAAAAGATATCTTTCATGGATATCCAGTAAATCCACTGGATGTAGTTAGATATCCTTAACACATCCCAATAATATCCAAATGTCCGCCTATATCCACGATATAGAAAATATCCTATGGATATTCAATTAGATATCTAAAAGATCTACAGTAGGTATTCTCTGTATATATATA
This sequence comes from Listronotus bonariensis, assembly GCA_014170235.1. NCBI lineage: Eukaryota > Metazoa > Arthropoda > Insecta > Coleoptera > Curculionidae > Listronotus > Listronotus bonariensis. The sequence continues at coordinate 122,896 of JACEGR010002145.1, read as the reverse complement.
TATATATTATATCTATTAGATATTCTATTTTATAAGGGATATAGGGACCGTGTGGTGCATTGTCGGAAGGGATATTGGAAATCGCATGCAATGTTTAATAGGGTCAATTATTGACTTCCCAAATTATTTTGAAAAAAATTCTGTTAAAGAGCATGCAAACTCACGTCAGCATGGTAAAAACTTCACAGCCAGATTCAGTAAGCTAAAACTTAGTCTTAGTGAGTTTTGGCATATGTACTTGCAACCTAAAACTTACAGTGGTTTAAGGGTACTACTATGTAGTAAGCACTCATGTAAAACAAAGGATTGAGGCAGGTTTAGCCTACTGAATCTGGCTGTTAGATTTTTCGGTTTACCTGCTTGCGAGTTAGATGCTAATATTTTGAAAAATTGTTATTAGGCAATTTCACAAACGAGTTAACCGGAAAATCTAAAATTTTTACCATGTACGTACATTTGCATGCTCTTTCTTTTCTTTCTCCAAAATAATTAGAAAAGCCAATAATTGAGCACATTAAAAATTACATGTGATTTCCTCCATATCCCGCTCGACGCACCACCCAGTTCATAATCGGGATAACTGATACAAAAATTGTTAACAAAATCCCCTAACGGTATAGGCTTATTTGAAAAAAAAACCTCTGCGAAAGTCTGAACAGTATATTGGTTTTTAAAAACACACTAAATTTTATTCAAATATTATTAAGTTCAGGTGTTCGTCTTGTTCTTCATTTTTTTCTTTCTGAAAAGAAAAAAGAAAACTATAGAAAAACCAGAGATATGTTAGTTTTAAATTTATTAGCAAAAAATACTAACTTAAAAATAATTAGGTGCTGGAAAAGTGTAAAACTGTCGGGTAAATTAGGAAGGTGGGGCTCTTTTTTAGTCTTCAAAAATGTTTGATAGCAACGACAAAATGCAATGCTAAAATAAGAAAAACAATATTCTTTGGAATGCCTTAAGCCAAGTATTTTAAAAACTATTAATGCATAATGCAAAAATTGACAAAAATATTTTTTTAAATTCAATTCTTTAACCTAAATAAAATCAATTTTCTACATTTACTTATAAAATTGTGTCCTATTTTAAAAATAAAGGTACTTTACTCTCAGTAATTTTTCATATTTTTAGTTATAACTCGCCCTGTATATTAAAACCAAAGTAAAATTTTATATTTATCAGTTTTGGACCATGCAACCAGTTTATTTGTCTTCGTGTAACTCCTATCCTGGGACACACTGTATGTGTCATTTATGGTAAACTCATTGTTAATTTCCTATGAGCACCCGGGTAAGGCCGTAGGCAACAACTAGTTAATAATAAAAAAATTGAAATTAATAAACAGAATGGTTTAAAAGGAAAATTTAAAACAAAGTTGTTTACTAACTTTTGCAAAACACTGTAGTTATAATTTTTCAATTTATTTAATGCCTTAATTTAAAAAAAAACACTTACTGATTGTTTTCGAGTCTTGCGGTTGCATCTCGCAACCAGTTCTTAATTGAGTTGATAATATCTTGCTCTGTACCACATTTTCCATTTGGGCTTAAGGCAGCTCCTTATCTTAGCAATAGAAATACACACTGGCCTTTTAATTTACTACTAAATAAACAAAATTACATTTTTCACTATAATTAGTATTTTCTAAAATATGGTATACTTAGTCACCATATAACCTCCTATCAGGAATCAAGCCGGTCATAAAAGCCGGTTATCAACAGGTTATGTTTACGAGAAAAACACAGAAAATAATAAACTATTGCACAATCTTGATTTCTAAAGGTTTTACATGCAACTTACCGTCCCAATAATCAACTTTTACACAAAAACAACACGAAACACTTTGGTAATGGTAAAAACTCTTGTTTTCATAAGCTGGCGTAAACGAATCATTAAAATGGCGGATGGCGTCAGTTTCGACTTTCTACTCTGCCCGCTCCACAGAAGCCAGCTCGCTGCTTTAAATTGCTCCTATTGACTATGAGAAAAAGACAGCGTATTAGTCGTATTTCGTGACTTGAATCATGTCGAGGACCCGGTCATAGGTTCCGGTGCGGTGGACGCGTTCTTGTCAGTTTTCAAAAAAGGTGGCGGTAGATTTAAAATTGATGTGACAAAATAATTATTTCACTGCTTGAAATTATTAAAAATAAATCTAAAGTATAAAAGAGGAAACAAGCTTTGAACGATAGTGAGTACAAGGTGGTTAAAACATTTTAATGTTATATATAATAAATTTTATTAAAAAAAAAAAAAAAATTGACAAAACATTATTTAATTTTCTTATTCCAAATTTTTAATAAAAATAAACAGTAAACTTTTGTAAACACTTTTTTGACTCCGATTTTTGTCGATGATAAGCAGACTTCATATTATCACTACGGATATACACTGGATATCTACCGGATATCCTTATATATTCCCACAATTTTTCGATTACTGGATATCCAGCGATATCTATAGAATATCCATAATCCATAATCCATATTTTGATTCCTATCTTTAAAATAGTTTAAAAAAATATGTATGTTGTTTTTTGTAATAACTAATGACATTTCAAACTAAAATTGTATTTATTAAATATCTTTCAAAGATATTCATTGTACATCTAATGGATATCTATATATGATGGTCATGGACGTTCAGTGGATATAAGACTATTTAATAAATATCTAATGGATATTGTGTGCTGTCTGGGTATTGTTTGCACCTCTGGCGTAAAGCACTTTTACGCCCACAGCTGGGCGGAGCTCGGGCAACAACTTTTAGCCGCGGACGTAAAAGTGCTATTTTACGCCCTTGGTACAAAAATAACTATTTTAATTCTGATAAAATCTGGCCAAGTTAAATCTAACCTACTCTAAGATGTCATACATATTTGGATTTTGTACAAAAATTGGTACTCATTTAGATTTCAATTTTTTTTTTCGGGAAAGTCTATGGCATAATTTTAGTATTGAACATGGCTCATCGTTTTCACAATTATATTTTTGGTGGAATAATATTACAGTTAGAACTAAAAACTAAGGCAGACATTTAGATTTAATGTTTTTTCTTGCATTTCTGTTGCAAATTTTTCTTTTTATGTTAATGTCTGCCTATTCTTAAACGTTAGAAATGACAGTAAACATTGTCCAACGGTATAAACGCAACAAAAAAAAAAATCTTTGTATGGGGACCTCCCCATCCTCCCTATTTGTTAACTTTTTATCATTTTTTCCTACGCTTACACACCATTTCCAAGCTGGATTCCAAATTTTATCTTTCTAGGTCATCCGAAAGTGGATTGGGTTTTTGATCTATATGTCAGTGTCAGTAAGTCAGTTAGTGAAAAATTGACGACTTTTGGACCATCATATTTTGATAATCCTTTGAGATAGCTTTATTAAATTTAAGCTTCTAGTTGTCCTTATAAATATAAATTACCACACGAAGTTTCATGTGTTTACGGCGTTAAACCGCATCAAGACCTGCAACAATTCGTTGTGCCTCTCCACGCCGCATACCGCTTCATATAGCGCGGACATGGACGTGGACGGAAATCACGTCGTTTTAAGGGCTTAACAAATGATTCGCCGATGATTTAAAGCTTCTTGGTTTTTTGACGTTAAATGAGCGCCCAAACAGGTTGGTGAGTTTGGACGAATGTTTGACAAATTGTTATAAGTCTGGACGCGGCTTCAAAAGGTTTTAAGTTATGGAGGGGTCAAAAGTGGTTCATAAAAAAATTTTACGTGGTGCTGTATACGGTTCCTTTGCTTGAACTTGGCTTGACCCGCTGCCATGTGTCTAGATGCTCTGTACTATGACGGAGCCCTAAAGATATACAAAATTATCCACGACGGCTAAAAAGCCTAAAACATATTAGTATAAAAAACAATAGACATAAAGGCCTTACAAATTTTAATGTATCAGCTATAATATTAAAAAACCAAAGTACTAGTATTAACTTGTATACCGGATGTCCCACGACTAACTGCTGTGATCTTTTTCTCGGAAAATAAACTTTTTTTTTTAATTACAATATTGTAAGGTTAGTAACAGGTCTACATCTGAAACCGAAAGGAAATGATACTTTTCTTATTGGAAATAAACACCTTGCAAATTAATAGTTTTTACTTAGTGCGTAAAGCCCAAAATCATGCTTTATGAATAATGTCATAGGTATACCTAAAGTAAAAGCTTTTAAATAAAAACAATAATAATAATGGTTGCTTAGCCTCTTATGATTTTTATTTTGTACTCAGACAAACTGCGAAAATCGATTTCTTAAAAGTACACTTAGTAGGCCAAGAAAATATTAATAATTTGGCAAAAATATAAGGTCAGTAGGAAGCATACGACTAGAATACTGGTATTTTTAATGTTTGTAATGTATATATATATATATATATATATATATATATATATATATATATATATATATATATATATATATATATATATATAATTAAAAGGTAAAGTTCTTTGGGCATATGGCTCATCAATGACTATAAAAATTAATAAATAAATAATACCATGTAAGAATTCGGCTACTATGGTTGGTTGTTTAAAAATTACGGAGTCTCCAAAAGAAATTGGAATACCCCGGGCCCGACCAAGACGGTGACACGTGTTTCGTCTTCGTTAAGACTTGTCAAATCGCTTTAGGTCGCTAGACGCCTTGATGAAGACCCGACTGACTGTAAATATTCTTTCCGTCGATCAGAACTAATAAATACAGACAGCAGGGCCATCTCACCAAGAAATTCAAAAACAACCAGCCATAGCATCGAGAGGTTAAAGGTGGTAGGTAAAAAGTGCGCCATCTAGTTGTATATGGCGAAAGTTAAAAATGCAACATACTGTCATGCCAAAAACCATATGGAAACTGGCCGCCCATCAGTCTGCGGGTTTGCAGAATTTGGATGAGTAGTTTTGCCAAAACCAGGTAGGTGGCGTACAGCAGTGACTGAAAATATGATAAAAATCATATTAAAAGCAGTATTTTTCACCCAAACTGCGATATAATATAAAAGTGAAAGGTTCTTGAGCCTTGATATAAATACATTATTAAAAGGTAAAGTTCTTTGGGCATATGGCTCATCAATGACTATAAAAATTAATAAATAAATAATACCCTGTAAGAATTCGGCTACTATATCTAACCCTAACCCGTAGAAATATTCTAGTCGTATGCTTCCTACTGACCTTATATTGTAGCCAAATTATTAATATTTTCTTGGCCTACTAAGACTACTTTTTAAGAAATCGATCTTCGCATTTAGTCTGAGTACAAAATAAAAATCATAAGAGGCTAACCAACCATGCTTATTACTACTTCTTAGAAAGGCTTAACTCGCAAAATTTTCCGCTTTTTCATTTTCATTAGAATGTGTACTATATTCCTTAATATAAACTGTGTGTGATTTTATTTCATAATAATTATTTGTGTTTACGATCAAATGAAAAAAATCCAAAAAAAAAAGAAAACTTGTAAAATTATTATTTTCTACTTGATTTTTAGAAATTTTTATTATCTTAGACTTTATCATCATATATATTATTATATAAATATATTTGTTTGACTCTTGTTACCTATCATTAAACCTAAGCTCTGTCATATCTAAATTTTAAAATCTGTTTGTATGAAACACAGGCATTGCAGTAAATCTCCATTACGATGTTCTTTATTTATCTTCTTGGAATATTCTTGAACCTAAGGCTGTGTTCTTGTTTTCAAATGTATTTTAAAAAATATTGCGTAATTTAGATAAAACATAAAAAGAATATAAAAATTTGATTAGGATAAATTATTACAAAAAAACCATATAACATTAGTGGGTAAATAAATAGAAAGATAAAAATTGTTTTATTATTATTATAAAACGTAAGTTATATCCACCAAATATTTTTTAAATAGAAATCTTAAAATGCCGGCTGTTGTTCTGAATTCTTTTAAAAAACCTAATAACCCATAAACAAAAAAGTAAATGAATGGTTTATTTTAAAATGTAATAAAGTAAAAAAAAAAACACATCATTAAACAACATTATTACTTTGGCAAATTATTTTAACAATAATTGGAATACACTTTTAACTTAAATCAATTAAGTATTGTTCTGCTATTATTTGGGTGTACAAAAAAGAGAAAGGAATAAAATAATTTACATACATTATATTCCCGCTAGTATTACGTAAAATTTAGGCAAAAAGGTGTCAAGTACGTCACGCTATTAAGCCCCTTTTTTATATTTTAGAGCGAATAAATAATACCAAAACATCATAAATTCTCTTTTATTTTTTTGAGTCATACAAATTAATTATTCTATAAAACTTATTTGCAAACTGTTAAAATCTAAATAAAGTAGCAAGGAATAACAGCAAAATTAAAGGTAACCTTTTCATTTTATGTAGCGTTTGCTGTTACCTTGCATATATTCATATGGTAAAATAATAATAGTTAGGGTATTTTTACTATATGATACCGTAAAAGGTGTTTTCCTTTATTATTTTAAGCTAAAAAACGCATTCCCGGATTGATGATGTATTGATGTACGCTTCGTAAATAACTAATCAAAAAAGTAAATGTTACTTAATTAAAATTATTTAGGCCCAACCACAAGTGAGTTCACTGAAATGATAAATAAATGTCCGGACAACAAATTTTTGCATAATTTTATGTAAAAATATATATTTTTAATTATTTCTCTTAAATCTAGTAAATTATAAAAATGTACTGGTCATAAGTAATAGAAAATGTGTTTCGATAAATTAATATATTTGTTTAATCTTTGTTAAAGAAATAATTTTTTTGTGTATATTATTTTAAATATTATAAAATATAACACATTTTTGAAGCATGTGGTGTAGCGTCGTGATAAAATTAATTAATTTTAATATTTTGCCAAATTTGTATGGTCAATAAAAATACATTTGATATAATTTATTTGCTTCCGAAGCAAATTTCCCACCTTGGTGATTTTGAGCCGCTCTTATTTTAACTTTTCCAGTACATGGTCTAACTGATTATATCCATCGACAGTATGATGTGCTTCTGGCCACATACCTCTTAAAAGAACTATAATACTTACTAGGAATTAAAAATGGTACACCTATGCGCATAACCACGTTTAGAGAATTCGGAACTTACGCATTTGGCAACAATGAATCTAGGTTGGCATTCTGTATACATAAAAAGAAGAATTAGCGGGAAAATTTAAAATATTTTGATAAATTAGTTATTAAAGGACGAACAATAAGAGAATGCTACATGGTAGGTCAGAATCAAATAAATCTAGGAAAATTTTAATTTTTAATATTTTATACATTTCAAACATTATTTTTAGCTGCATGAGAAATTCCGCAACCCTACCTATAGGTAGAACAAACATATTTACTGATTAAATATCTTTAGCATTATTTTTCGGTAACATTTGTCGAGGTAGAGGTCTTCATTACGAGCATGATTTAAAACAGTGGCGGTCATAGGGGGTGGCATAACCCCCCTTGGATTTGACATCCTTTCTATTTTATTGTGTTTCATACATGTCTAATGGCAAATATGGGCATTTATTGATGGTCCCCTCCCCCAAGGTTGGTCCGAGGGATGAGGCTAACAATAAAAAGAGGTAAGAGCACTTTTTTTTCTTTTTAAAAAATTAGAACCTCCTTTAAAAATTAATGTTTTTTGCCACCTCACACACTTCTCCTCGGCCCATGGCCCTCCCCTCAGAAAGTCGATATGACCGCCCCTGATTTAAAACAATATTACATTACTTTTAAGTGATATTTTAACTAATTTCCAGTTTAATATGTATGTATTTTTTTATAATGGCGTATTTATCTATGGTATATCAGAATACAGATAAAATAGAGTATACCTGCGACCTTAACACCATAAGCAATATTTTAGTTATGTTAAAATTTTTAAAAACTCTAGTATATATATATATATATATATATATATATATATATATATATATATATATATATATATATATAAAACAGTATATTAAAGAAGAATTTTAATATAATCGTAAACTACAGGCAGGTTTAGGACAATTATAAACAACATATTAACAAAAACAAATCTTTATTTTCTTAAAATGCATATCATTCTAGAAACTTATTTTATAATTAGATTTAAGCTTATCAGCACAAAAATTTATTTCTTAAGGCTTTTGTTGTTAGTTGCCTTCGCCATTTTAGTTTTTGAATGATATTTTAAAAAACAAAACTAGTTTTTTTCAACATTTTAGCAAATAGAACGTTTCTTGTTCTAAATCCCTATTTTTTAAACTAAATAAAAATAATAAATTATTAAGAACCATAAACGAGAAATAGCAATAATTAAAATAAATATACTTATAACCTTCACCTAGTACAAAATGGTGGTACTTTAAAAATTATCTAAATATCTGATTTAGAGGGCCATATTTCCAAAACTAATAAAGTTAGATATACTTAATGTGGTTTTTGAAAGATCCTTTTATTGGTAATATAATAAACAGGGTGCTTTAATAAAAAAATATATACTTTTTTTTTCTACCCTCTATATTATCACCAGTATCACCATTAAAAAGATCTTTAAAAGAGTATTAAGAAAACACCACATTAGGTACATCTAACTTTATTACTTTTGGAAATATGGCCATCCAAATCGTAAAAAAAAATTAAATTATCTTAAAATTTTCCTCTGTCAATTTTACTCTAAAACATAGTATTTATCAATTTCATATCCCTAAGTTAAACTTTTTTAAATTAATCCGTTTAAAAAATAAAAGGGGAGCATTAAAGAAATACACTGTATATTAGTTTTATACAGCGTGTCTGCTTAAGTTCACACGCTATGGAAAACTTTTTATTATTCATTTTATGAAAAAAAGTCATTCTTTATAAAAAAACTCCGAATGGTTTAAAACCCAAAATGCAATTATCAAATATTAATTTTTTGCAGTGGTATACGAGGTATGTCAAAAAATATGAATTTAGCTTAAGAGGAAAATACCTTAATTTTTTAGAATTAAGTATAAGATTTAAATATGCAAATTGGGTTATTTTAAAGAAAACTCTTTTTTATAATTTTTCTATGATGATGGTGATATTCGAGGTATCTTATGAAACATAAATTTTGCTCAAGACGAAAATACCTTTATTTTTCATAATATCGAAAATTTTTATGAAGGAAAGATGTTATTCATTTTCAAAAAAAAAAAAACTTTTTTATGTGTTAACAATGAAAATTTAAGTTTGTATATTAACTCATACATATTTCGAAATGTTATATGTAAAGAAAGTTTAAGAATGTAAAAACAGCGAAAAGTCACAGAAACGCTCGTTACCATAGAAAAAGTGTAAAAAAAATTATTTAAAATAATCCGATTTTCATATTTCAATCCTATATTTAATTCTAAACATCTTTTCTTTAAAAAATTTTCCATACTTTAAAAAATAAAGGTACTTCCCTTTTAGGCAAAATTAATATTTTTTATATACCTCGTATATCACTGCAAAAAATTAATATTTGCTAATTGCATTTTGGGTTTTGGACCATGCAGAACTTTTTATAGAGAATAACTTTTTTCGTAAAATTAATAATTAAAAAGTTTTCCACATGGTGCGAACTTAGGTAAACACGCTGTATTAGCTAAAAAGAAAACTCTTTAAATGTATGTTTAAACAAATATTTTTGATACTAGGTTTCTAAGTTTTAACAAAAAAGAATACCATATTACTATTGGGTATTCATAAATTTAGCCACTTTTAAACAATTTGCTCTAGTATTTAGCCCTCAAAATGTGCAATTAGCACTATTAAAAATATAGCTAGTGTATTTATAAAAAAACAACGACTTATAAAATTTTTCTAATTTTTTTAACTAATGTTAACTCGAAAATTAATACTAGTCATATACCTTTTCAACATTGAAGAATATAAACTATCAGAGCTTCCACTACTTGTGAAACTATTGCTTTCATTGAAATGTGAGGCTAAAGCAATTTTAAACTTTTCTTTAATGTACCCTGTACTTGTAGAAGCAACTGCAATATCTGAAAATGGTTAAAAACTATTTTAAAGTTATCTTTAAATTATCCCAAACCTGATGTTTAAATTCTTATTGTATTTAAATAATAAATTTTCTGTATCCTTAGATATTTTATTTTTTTATATATAGATTTTAAATACAAATTAAAACTATAACATACCTGTTGAGCCAGATGATAATTCTATCGGACGTAATACAGTGGTATTGTCAAAATGATGCTTATTTTTTCATTGAATATACTTAGCAACTGGAAGTTTTTGTTTTGGAATAGCAAGAGCTCAAAGGCATTTTCCTTTTCTGTTCATTAAAAAATTTTCAGAAAAAAATGATAAACACAAATTTTATTTTTATAGGAATATGGAGTCTGATGGATTTCTTTTAAACGGACTTAGCAATTTTCCCTCTTTCCAGGACTTCTCGGTAACCTTTAATTAGAAAATAATAAAACAAGTTAGTAAAAAATAAACTATATGAGGATTAAAACTACTATATATTTTTATTATTTAAGATCTAAATAAAATTTATAAATTATACCCCACCAAGCAACTCTATCCGAATTCTATTCCGTAAGCTTTTTTAGGTCAAAAATGTGTACCAAAAATCAAAATTTTCAAGACGTGTACACAGTTTTGTCTACTTTGTAATGTAAATTAAGTGTCTATAAAGTTTAGAAGACACAGTGCTATTTCTATTGCATTTATTTGATAAAAGGTGTAAAATTTATAGAAAAACGGGGTTTTAAAAGGTGTAAATTAAATATTCTGGGCCACTTTGGCTTTAAATTAAAATTGTGTGCAAAAAAGGAGGAATATGGTGAAAATGAGGTTAGTTCAAATGCCAACTTTGATGATGGATATCTCGAAAACGAAAACTTTCCGCCAATTTAGGCAAAAAGGTGTCAGGTACGTCACGCTATTAAGCCCCTTTTTTTATATTTTAGAGCGAATAAATAAAACCAAAACATCATAAAGTCTCTTTTATTTTTTAGAGTAATACAAATTAATTATTCTATAAAACTTATTTGCAAACTGTTAAATTCTAAATAAAGTAGCAAGGAATAACAGCAAAATTAAAGGTAACCTTTTCATTTTATGTAGCGTTTGCTGTTACCTTGCATATATTCATATGGTAAAATAATAATAGTTAGGGTATTTTTATTATGTGATACCGTAAAGGTGTTTTCCTTCATTATTTTAAGCTAAAAACGCATTCCCGGATTGATGATGTATTGATGTACGCTTCGTAAATAACGAATCAAAAAAGTAAATGTTACTTAATTAAAATTATTTAGGCCCAACCACAAGTGAGTTTACTGAAATGATAAATAAATGTCCGGACAACAAATTTTTGCATAATTTTATGTATAAATATATATTTTTAATTATTTCTCTTAAATCTAGTAAATTATAAAAATGTACTGGTCATAAGTAATAGAAAATGTGTTTCGATAAATTAATATATTTGTTTAATCTTTGTTAAAGAAATAATTTTTTTGTGTATATTATTTTAAATATTATAAAATATAACACATTTTTGAAGCATGTGGTGTAGCGTCGTGATAAAACTAATTAATTTTAATATTTTGCCAAATTTGTATGGTCAATAAAAATACATTTGATATAATTTATTTGCTTCCGAAGCAAATTTCCCACCTTGGTGATTTTGAGCCGCTCTTATTTTAACTTTTCCAGTACATGGTCTAACTGATTACATCCATCGACAGTATGATGTGCTTCGGCCCACATACCTCTTAAAAGAACTATAATACTTACTAGGAATTAAAAATGGTACACCTATGCGCATAACCACGTTTAGGGAATTCGGAATTTACGCATTTGGCAACAATGAATCTAGGTTGGCATTCTGTATACATAAAAGAAGAATTAGCGGGAAAATTTAAAATATTTTGATAAATTAGTTATTAAAGGTCGAACAATAAGAGAATGCTACATGGTAGGTCAGAATCAAATAAATCTCGGAAAATTTTAATTTTTAATATTTTATACATTTCAAACAATATTTTTAGCTGCATGAGAAATTCCGCAACCCTACCTATAGGTAGAACAAACATATTTACTGATTAAATATCTTTAGCATTATTTTTCGGTAACATTTGTCGAGGTAGAGGTCTTCATTACGAGCATGATTTAAAACAGTGGCGGTCATAAGGGGGTGGCATGACCCCCTTGGATTTGACATCCTTTCTATTTTATTGTGTTTCATACATGTCTAATGGCAAATATGGGCTTTTATTGATGGTCCCCCAAGGTTGATCCGAGGGATGAGGCTAACAATAAAAAGAGGTTAAGAGGACTTTTTTTCTCTTCAAAAAATTAGAACCTCCTTTAAAAATTAATGTTTTTTGCCACCTCACACACTTCTCCTCGGCCCATGGCCCTCCCCTCAGAAAGTCGATATGACCGCCCCTGATTTAAAACAATATTACATTACTTTTAAGTGATATTTTAACTAATTTCCAGTTTAATATGTATGTATTTTTTTATAAGGGCGTATTTATCTATGGTAGAGTATACCTGCGACCTTAATACCATTTTTTAATAAGCAATATTTTAGTTATGTTAAAATTTTTAAGAACTCTAGTATATATACACATACAACATTTTAGCAAATAGAACATTTCTTGTTCTAAATCCCTATTTTTTAAACTAAATAAAAATGATAAATTATTAAGAACCATAAACGAGAAATAGCAATAATTAAAATAAATATACTTATAAACTGCAGGCAGGTAAGGGCAATAATAAACAACATATTAACAAAAACAAATCTTTATTTTCTAAATCTTTTTAAAAATTTAATATGTAACAATCTTCTTATCAGACCAAAAGTGTTTCCAACATTAGAAAATCAATTTAGCAAAACAAGTTTAGATAAAGAATCCCACAAAAAAATCTACTTAATTGGTTGGTTTATCTTATTCTACAATAAGATAATGGAAAAGTTTTACAAGCTTCCTTCTATCCTTTGTGGCCACTGATATATCATTTTCAGAAGATGATTCTTTATTTGACTTTGAAGAGTCCTTAATAGCAAGTCTAAAATAAACAAATCATAAATGTTATACAAAATATTTAAAAAATAATAATAATAAATCTGCAGGTTATTTATATTTAGTAAAAGAAGAAGAAAGTTTTTAATAATTTGTTTAATAATTTTAATAGGTAAGAATTTACCTTCTTTTTTTTGAGACGGATGGTGAATCTTTTGATGAAGAGTCCGATAATGAATGCTTTTGGTCTTCAAATGGCAAAATAATTTCTGAAATAAAATGTAAGGTTAAATACAATTTATAATTTAAATTGAACTGCATAATAAAATAAAGTTTAAAAAAATAGTTAAATTTATAATAATCTAATACTCTTTAAGCCTATCCTTAAATGGCATATTTTTATATAATTATATACAGTGCATTTCTTGATTGTCCCCCCACCCTTTTGTTTTTGAACGGATCACTTTAAGAAAGATTAACTTTGGCATATGAATTTGATGCAGAAAAGCTATATTTTAGAGTAAAATTGACAAATAAAAATTTCAATATGGCGGCTGAACGCCATCTTGAAAAAAAGTTATATGGAAAGGGAGGTCATGTGGTACATTATTTCAAAGCTTCTAATGAGTACTTTATAACCCTAGAAAATAAAGTATACCTTCACCTAGTACAAAATGGTGGTACTTTAAAAATTATCTAAATATCTGATTTAGATGGCCATATTTCCAAAACTAATAAAGTTAGATATACTTAATGTGGTTTTTGAAAGATCCTTTTATTGGTAATATAATAAACAGGGTGCTTTAATAAAAAAATATATACTTTTTTTCTACCCTCTATATTATCACCAGTATCACCATTTAAAAGATCTTTAAAAGAGCATTAAGAAAACACCACATTAGGTACATCTAACTTTATTACTTTTGGAAATATGGCCATACAAATCAGGTATTTAGGTAAGTTTTAAAGTGCCAAAATTTTGTATTAGGTGGGGTATTGACTTTATATTATTGGCTTTCTGTCCCATAGTGCGGTGACCAACTAGACTAGGATTTCTAAGTAGTATATTAAGAAAGACCCTATTTGAATACAGATTTAAGTCGTGATGTATTAAAGTTGGGTTTTTCATTTTTTACTAAGCAAAAATATTCTAAAACCCTACATCACTATAGCATAATTTAAAATAAAATCCGCGTTATATATTAATACTATTTATCTGAGAAAAGTTATTATTATTTTGGCACATTGTAAATTATGTTTTTTATTAAAAGCTTTATTGTGGAGTCATTTTTTAGAGACTAACTTTCCAATTTTGAAGAACGAACAGCATAAATTTTTCCATTTAAAGTATATCTGCACAACGAAATATAACACTGTAGGGTGTTTCGTTAAAAAATTTAACGCACAAACCATTAGCCAAACGCATAAAAGAACACAAAACATATATTGAAAACACAGAATTTCACAAATCTAAAATTTGTGAACACGCATTTGAGAAGAATCACGTAATAAACTGGCATGCTTTAAGTATTTTAGCAAAGAAAACTTGTTCTAAAATACGCAAAATTAAAGAAAGTGGGTACATATTGTTAAATAAAGATAAATGTGTAGCATCAATATCTGCTAATTTAAATACCACGCGGTTTCCTTTGCTGGAGGCAGAAGTATCTTTAAAAACTCAAAATTAAATAACTCACCAACTTTTTGTATTATAAATAATAAATACATCAGCAACCTGTTATGTATGTCACTATGCCACTATAACAAAACAAACATATTTGACATTTAATGTCCAACGTTTTTAGAATCTCTTAAAGCTTGCGCTAGAATGTGTAATTTTTAAACCTAAATAATAGTTAATTTTTAAATTTTTATTTATATTTTTTTTTTTTCTAGATACTTGTTTAAAATTTTGTTGTGTTCACCCTTATTTTGCTAAAAAAACTATTATTTTTGGTGTGTACCCAAATAAATAACATTAATTAATTATTATTTTATCATTACCATATAAAAACACTTTCTTCTTACATCAAGATCCCAAGTATGGACGACGTATGCTCATCATGAAACACTGGTATAATCGAGGAGTCAATTTCCACCTCTAACTAAAGAATATTAGCTACTTATACTTTTATCATTTTGTAAAACTTCTTTAATGCTAACAAACTGACCATTTATTTTATGGATTAAATAATTTGTAACATTATGGCCTATTTGGTCAATAGGCATGTTAAAATGTAATGACAATAATTTCGCTTTAAGGTATATAAGTTAATCCGGTTGTTTGAATGCGCTAAGTTCATTTAATGGTTTTTCTTCAGACAACTCATTTTTATTGATGTCTTCAACAAATGCCAGTACAACTGTTTAAAGAAAAATATAATTAACGCCCAACAAAATGGCCATGGATCCGCTGGTATATAATAACAACACTATTTTAGTACAATAAGACTGATGCGATTTTTGTCTCAAAACCCCTATTTTTTTGCACTGTGCGGTGCGGTATAATAAAAGTTTGTTATTTTTATTTTCTTATCTTTATGACATCTCACGAAGGTTTATGCCTAAATACTAGTGTACCGTGAGTGCCGGGTTACTGGATGTTTAACCCATTATTGTCGTGTTCCGTCAACGTTATCCTGCACTGAAACATGCAGTTTTTGCATTTCACAGCACCTTTTGGACAACGCAGTTGTGCCACCACGAACGTTATTTTTAAGTAACTACTACCTAAGAATAGCATAATCCTACACAGTGGTTTGCCGTTGCCAACTGTGAGGTGAGGAGCAATTAAAAATCCGATGTACGATTCCGAGATTCGAACCCGGATCGCTGCGGTGAGAGGCTGACACGTTAGCCCCTGCACCACTGCAACGAGTGGCGGTATTTTGTAAAAATATTGTTTTTATATGTTGCAAAAGAGTTTAATAAAAATGGTAATTCATAACATGTTTTATTTCTGTATAATTAAAAAAGCATATTGGAATAGGCACGACTAGCAGAACTAACATATATTATTTTTAAACTTTAAATTCAAATTTTTATTAGTAAATTTTTAACTTCGTATTGTTTCTAATTTGACAAAGGGAAATTAGTAACCTATAATAAAGAAAATATAATACTTTGATTAAACAGCGGGATGTTTAAGTATTAAATTTTAACTCTTTAGTAGAAACGTTTTTGTTATTTTAAATAAAAGCTATTATCTCCAATGCAGTGGATTTCTATTTAAAGGGCTTAAAATCCTACAAAATAAGTGCAATTGAAGGCTTCACAGATCTGCTGTAAAAGCTTAGTCTTGCAATTTATTCAACTGTACTAATACTCTTGGAAAACTGTATGCTTTAGAGGAATTTAAAAGTAAAGCGGTTAATATAGTAAAAGCTAAAAAGTCAAAATATTCAAAAGAAATTAAATAAAGTATTATGGTTGATGTAATTTAAAGTTATAAAAAAAAATGAGCATTAAAATATCTAATTACGTACGATTGTAGACCTTTTTGTTGAATTTGTAAAATAATCTTTTAAAATAAAGTTTATTTGTGTCTCAACATGTATTCAAAAATAACTTAAATAAAATGCAAAAGTGCTTTAAACTTATAAATTACCTATTTATTTGATTTTCTGTACACAACTTTAATAACTGTGTATACATATTCAACAGTATTTTGCCGTTTCTGAAAATAGTTTTCGAAGCTAACTTGTTTAAGATAGTCTTAAGGGGTTTAGAATAACAAATACTTTGTAGTCGGATGGAGACATAACTTTTATAGTTTATTTTGTTTTCCAAAAAAGGTGTAATACAGGGTGGTCCACCAAAACTAAATTAGGAAACATATAAAGGTCGGATATGGTCACAGTATAAAATTATTTCGGTCCATAGAGGGCGTCTCAAAAAGTGGGACGTATCAAAGTTTTACTTTTTAAATATAACATCCAATATTTATAGTCTTAGTTGGTTTTAGTACCAAGAATCTATTTTATTAATTTTTATTTTATTTTTTATTGTTTTCTTTTTAATTAAATTTTACACTATTAACTCTTTGAACTTGTAAATTTGTTAGAAAATAAGGAAGAGTCCGCCACATCATACGTAAGTAATATCAAGATCAAATGTTAAACAGGGTGTTCAAAAATATTTTTTTTATGAAATCAAATAGCAATAACTCTCTGATTATAAATGAAACACCCTGTATTTTTTTACTAACCTATACCTATCTTATGTACTTTTTAGCAAATTTCGGTTTTACGAATTTTAAGTTCAAATGTTTATTTAAATTTAAAATGGCTAAGACTTACCCGCCATTTGTATTTTTCTAAGAAAATAACAACAAACATTTATCCGGTTCTAGTATTACAAATTTTAGTAATTTTAAATAGAAACCCGTACTTTTCAACAAAAGAATGATATAATACTGGTAGGATATAAAAAAAAGTTTACTTTAGTCAAGAGTTTATGTTAAAAAATATACCAGCAGAAATTAATTATCTTAAAAGTTGCTTTTAAAATTTGACAAATTGATAATGAATAATAAGAGTAACGAGGTTTGGGGTACAAAAAGCTATCATAACTAATCAGAGCCATAACTGACTTTTTCACATTAGCGGAAGACGGGAATCCGGGCGACGTCCGACGCTATCGAAGTCTATGGAGTCTTATAAGACCTTCACACGTTAAAAACGCGGATGTCGGCTGCGTGTGTAAAAGGTCCTATAAAACTCCTTGCAATTCGATAGCGTCGGTCCATTGCCTGACTTTCTGTCTTTCGCTAGTGTGAAAAAGCAGTTAATAGAATTGTTTAAAAATACAAATTTTTATCTTGACTACATTTGGCTGCAATAAGTATTATTCAAAGCAGCATTATAAGCAACTAATTAAATTTTGTCTGTGGATTCTAGAAGAAATAATATATAATAAAAAAGTCTTTATTATGTGGTATTTAAAAAAATACATTTTACAATGATGGCCTATAGACCAGGCTAGATAATTTTCGAAAAGAACAAAAATAAAAGGGAATAAAACCCATTGTAAAAGGTTTTAAAAATATAACAAAAATTTAAGTAAAAATAAATTTTAGGTAATAAAAAGATATACATCTTTTGTGTTTACACTTTTGTACATAACCTTAAAATTTATGTAAAAAATTAAAAAAAACAAGTTTTTGGTTTTTTGTTCTTATCGTTTACAAAAACAATGTTTTGTTTACGAATTTTGGTTAAAACGTACCTTTATCTGTTCTAAATATACTATAATTTTTTCGATTAAAAACATATTTATTTTACGCATTTTTTAAATTAATTATTGAAAAAGTACCCTTGTTTATAAATTTACGTGTTAAAATATCAGTATTTTTTAAAAGTCGATAAGCTTTTTGTTTGTTAAAATCTCTGCTTTTCGATAGTGTAATATACATTACTACGGTAAATTTTCTTAGGAAATGAATTTCCATAGGACTGGTTAAAAGTAAATTAAAACCTTTTTTACCCTTAAAAACTCACCTTCCTCCACTTTCCAACACCAGATCGCCTGTTTTTTTTTATTTAGTTTTTTATTTACTCATCATTTTTCAATGGGTATCATTTTGCTATAAGTTTTTTTTTTTGGTTTTAAAAAGAATCGACTCTAGTTTAATAATGAGAAAAAAATCATATCGGAGTTTTTTTGCATTTTCTAAGAACATTTACCACTACAATGGTAATAGTTTTTTACATTATAAAAAAAGAGATGATTTTAACACACAAAATGACATTTGATTTTTGAAAAATGCCGATATTTTGACACGTGAATTTTCGATTAAAAATAAGGGTATATTTTTAATATTAGGCCAAAATAATATTTTAAACCAAAAAATTACGGTGTATTTGGGTCATGCAGGTAGGTTTCAACCAAATTTTGTAAAAATAATAATTTTTTTAAAAGATAAAAAAACGTTTTATATACTTTAACACCCCCCCTCGCCACTTCCTGACCTCAGATCGTCTGAAATTTATTTTTGCCATAAATTTTGTTGTGTCCTAACTTTTTTATCCTACTATATTTATTTTTTATTTTTATTATTTTTAAAAACTTCGACTCCGGTCTATTAGTAAACGGACATAGCTTTATTACAACCTATTTAATTTTAAATATACATTTTAAATAAAAATATGTAAAAACCTAATTTACGTATAGTGTATAAAAGAACGGTAGATAGGCAACCTATATATCATTTAAAAAGGAATTTTATTTGTCATCATATGGGAAACAAAAATCTAGGTGTTCCATTTAAAATACGGGACAGCTTTTTATTTTCTAAAAATGAAATTACTTTATGAGCACCTGTACAGCAATAAAATTAATTTTAATATGAACAGAAAATAATATAGCAGACTTTTTTAAATCTTTAAACACATAATATCATTTAAAAAGTAAATGGTGTTAAAAGAAAATTATATTAATTGAACCACTGTTTACGTCTAAACTAAAAGTAAAAGAAAACAAATGATTTCGTTAAAAAAATATATTTATTTTAAATAATTTTTTATGGAAATCCGCTAGATAACCTAAAATTTATTGTAAACATTTTTTAAAAAATAACTGAACCGATTTTGAAAAACAAAAGACTGGTAAAGAGAGAATGTGAAATTCTTGAATATGTATCGCACTTAATTCGCTTTTCCGTTTAAACTTTTGGACGTTTGTGTTGGTGAGGAGGAGTGACACTAAATAAGTAAATTTTGACACAAAAAATGTTCCCCGTAACTCTAAAATTGACCACTTAAGGATTTTTTATAAGCGTACGAATAACAGATATACAGGGTGTCCAGAAAGGTTGGGTCAAAGTGGTAGGGGTGATAGAGTAAGCCAAAATAATGTTAGCACTTTATTTAAAAAAATTCTATCGCGCTTCCTTAGGGAGTTATTGACTTTCAAAGTTAGAATAAAAAAATATATTTCATTTATAACTTTTGAACGGTTGCCACAATAATGATAATATTTGGGCATTTAAATTAACGTATACTAATGCTTCTCTTCATAGACAAATGATGCGTAATAAGTCATAATTATACAGGGTGAAACAATTTTTTTGTTTATTGTATACATTTTTTACAGAGGTGAAAAATTTGACACTTTGGTTTCACTCATTATTTCCTTCATAATTTTTGTACAAAAAATGTATACTTCATTTAAATCGATATCTTGGACCGTTTTTATAAAAACGCATTTTAAATCCAGACATTTCTCCATTTAATATACTTGTAATAAAAAATTAATTTAATAAAATTATAAAAACATTGTCAAATTATCAACAAAACAGTCTTTATTTGTGTTATTAAATTTAAAAGGCTTTAAAACACCATTCTTAATTATTTTTGATACATACAAAATAGGGGCATGTCTGGTTTTCAAAATGCGTTTTTATGAAAAACGATCCAAAATGTCGATTTAAATTAAGTTTACTTTTTTGGTATAAAATTAATAAAGGAATTAAACGGTAAAAGCTAAATGTCCAATTTTTCACTTATGTAAAAATGCATACAATAAACGAAAAAAACCCGTCTGACCCTCTATAATTATGACTTACTGCGCAATTATTTGCCTATGCAAAAAGCCTGGGTTTGAATTAATTTAAATGCCCAAATATAATTATTATTGTGGCAACCGTTCAAAAGTTAAAAATATTTTTTAATTCTAAATTTAAAGGTCAATAACTTCCTAAAAAGCGCAATAAAACCTTTTTATGAAGTACTAACATTATTTTGGCTCACTCTATCACCCCCATTATTTTTAACCTCACCTTCCCGGACGCCCTGTATATACAGACCGTCCACAGATTGGGTTAACAAGAGGACAAATGGACCGAAAATTTCTTTTTTCGCAAAAAAACATGTTTTTTAGGTTTTTGCGAACCCCGTAACAAAATCAACATTTTCTCTTCGTGAATTCTATTTTTTTTCAAGCTAATTTTTTTATGAAGAATGTCTTTTTTTCGAAAAATATTTTTTTAATACATATTTTTAAGTTGTTTGTTATCCTCATGAACACGTCGTTACCTTAGGCCCTGAATTTTAGGGTTCTTTATTAAATATGTCTTTTAACAATTCTAAGATTTAACAATTGCAAATTTGCAATATTTTTAAATTAAAGTTTCTTTTTAATAATTGTATTTACAGTTTACTGTAATATTAAATGTAGTCTTGATATGCTTTTAATAAGATTTAATCTTATCAAACTTTAATTATTTTCTTGCTAACTTACGTCGCTTTGACTTTTTATTTAACAATACAGCAAACCATTTTAAATTGCTTTTCGAATTAAAATAGTAACGTTTGAAGTTTTAAAATTTAAAAACCTTTCTTAAAATTAATTTATTTTATAGTAGTTTTTTTTAAACATAAAATTAAACATAATATTATTTAAGTTTACTACAGAATAAAGGGATATAATAAATAATATGATAGAAAATTAAAACTTTTTTTTATTACTAAAACAAAATAAAATTAAAAAATACAGCTTTTTCTGTATTATAAAGTTTAAGAGGTTAATGAACATCATTTTTAATTGTATTACCACATTTTAAAAAATTGCTTAAAAAAATATTTCTTTATTACGTACAAAATGCTGGTATGCCTGATTTAAATGCGATTTACATAGCATTCAGCGTTCGAGTCTCGCAAAGTACAGATTTCTGAAGATGCCTCGTGCAATCGATGGTGAAACGTCGGTAAACGATTTTAATTTGACGCGGTCCAAACCCTGGAACCAAGATTCCTTAGTTGACCAAGGCCGTAAAAGGTTCCGTTCTAGTTAATTTAATAATTTTTAATAATTGTAGGAGATCTATGCTGGCACAGGTTGTTTACTTGCATTTACCACATTAGAATTTGCCTAGAAAATATTGTTTCATTTAATTAACAGATGAGGGTATATTTTTTTAATGCCGGATCTTAGACTACTTAGAAGACCTTTTAACTTAAAAATAAAAGATACAGGGTGACCCATTTACAAAAAAAACAACTTTATGTTCTCACTCTAAAATAAAAGTAAATAAAAAAAATATAGGTACGCCACTAAAATCTACGTCAGAATTCCTTAACCTTTCAGTTCAGGGCGCCGGGTCTATGAGACCCGGCCGTCCGAAAAAATGTTCGAGGATTTTCGGAAAACTTCGTTCCAGCGGTATGCATTCGTGTACCTTCCCTAGCTCGGCGGTTAGTACAACTGCAGCAAGTCGTGAGAGTGTGCGCCTTTTGAGGTTGATTTATATTACGCAAAGTCTGTGAGACCTGGCGCCCCGCTTTATGATACTAAATATTTCGGAAGACATTATTTACAAATTGGTAAGTTTGAGTCTTCTCCTCGTAGTTGCTTAGTAAAATAATTAAGCAATTTCACAAATTCTATTTTGAAATTAGATAATTTTTGGAGATATGCTCTATATTGGTCAGGCGGATTCATTTATTGGATGGTCTTCTTGTTGAGTACACGCCTGGAAAGAATGGGACCGCTTCGGTTTTTAAATTTAAATATTAGTTAATATTTTATTTTTATTTTCTAACTTAATTTTTTATCTTGACAACGGTGGCAGACTTGCCACCGAAACGTCGTTTTTTAATTAGAGTTTTTTTGGGTTTTTTGGGGGTTTTTCTTTATTTTGTTTCAGGCGATCGGCCAGTTCATAGGGGTCAATAGGGCTGAACAGGGTCAGCCTCGTATACCTCGGGACCAGGACCGAAGCGGTCCCATTCTTTCCAGGCGTGTACTCAACAAGAAGACCATCCAATAGGATAATTTTTGTTATATAAAAAAATATTTGGATTTTTTTACTTCTTTTAGATAATGAGTTATGAAGCAGAACAAGAAAGACTTCGTCAGCTATGGGAAGAATTTCCGTTAGATGAAGAGCCGGATGACGAAGAAGGAGAGCTAGCTTCTGAAGAAAATATTTTAGAAAACAGAAGTTCTGATAGCGAATCGGAGCAAGATTGTGATGACGAAGATATTATTGTTTCTCCCCAAAAAAACCAAGAATTCCAGTTTTCTTAGGTAAAAATGGAACCAGTCGGTGGAAAAAACATTGTCCCAATAAGGCCGTTCGGACAAGAAGGGAAAATATTATTCTTCGGTTACCAGGTGTCAAAGACTACGGTAAAAATGCTAAAACCGCTTTGGAATGTTGGTCCCTGTATTTTACGGATGAAATGCTAGAATCTATCGTTGAAAATACAAACCTTTATATATCTGGACTGGCACAAAATTACTCCAGAGAAAGAAGAGCTAGGCACACAGATATATGTGAAATAAAAGCCCTTTTTGGTTTGTTATATCTTGCAGGAACACTAAAAAGTGCTCGGCTTAATACTAAAGATTTATGGGATAGGAACGGTGTTGGAATTGAGCGATTTTGGTTAGTGATGTCTCAAGACCGGTTCCATTTTTTGCTTCGATGCTTGAGATTTGACGATTTGGACACAAGACAAGAAAGAAGACAGTTTGACAAATTGGCGCCAATACGAATTTTATTTGATACTTTTGTTGAAAACTGTAAGAAAGCCTATACAGTAGGAGCTAATACCACAATTGACGAGAAGCTGGAGGCTTTTAGAGGAAGATGTCCTTTCAAGCAATATATTCCGAGCAAACCTAGTAGATACGGAATAAAAATATTTGCTTTGGTTGATTCTGCCACCTCGTATGCGTCAAATCTAGAAGTCTATGTTGGGAAGCAGCCACCAGGCCCATATGATCTACCTAACGATCCGTTTAGTGTTGTTTTACGACTGATAGAGCCAATATCAAAAACGAATAGAAATCTAACATGCGACAACTGGTTCACAAGTATAAATCTAGTAAATACATTATTTGAAAATCATAAAATTACATATGTTGGCACTATAAAGAAAAATAAGAGAGAGTTGCCAATTGAATTTACAAATACAAGAGCCCGACGTGAGTATTCCTCAGTTTTTGGATTTCAAGATAATAATACTATAGTCTCCTACGTGCCCAAAAATATCGAAATGTACTTCTCGTTTCTAGTTTACATCATGATGACAATATTGATGAATCCACAGGTGATAAATGCAAACCCGAGATAATTACATTTTATAATCATACCAAAGGAGGAGTGGACAATCTAGATAAATTATGTGCAACCTACAATGTAGCTAGAAACACAAGAAGATGGCCCATGGTTGTTTTCTATTCCATGTTGAATATGGCAGGGGTTAATGCTCAGATTATCTAGGCATCCAACAACAAAGTTTATAGTATTGTAAGACGATCGTTCCTTCGAGATCTTGCTTTATGTCTGACCAAAGATCATTTAGAGCGACGTTCCCTTCTAATGAATGTACCACCATCAGTGAGAGCGATACGACAAGAGGTTGCTGGCACACTTAATAAAAACAACCCAGAAATTCAAGCAGGAACCAGAAAACGGTGCTACTTTTGCAAAAAAGACTCAAAAACAAAATATTATTGCCAAAAATGTCAAAAATTCGTTTGCCTAAGCCATCTTCAAGCTTGGTGTCCTCCATGTTCCAATAACGCGAAAAATCAATAAACATTAACTTTTGATAGTATCTAAACTTGTTTATACCCTAAATTGAGTTTTTGTTATGATATATGTTTTAGTATACATGTTTTGACCAATCCTTTATTTTTTTAAGTATTATGTTTGGATAAGTACTGTATGTATTGAAATTTTTTATTATAAGAATTTTTTAGTTAATCTTATAAAAAAATGTTGTTTCTTTTACTAAAAATATATAATATTGATTAAAAATATTGTTCATTTATTTTTTTTTTGACACGGGTCTCTGAGACCCGGCGCCCCGTTTTTGCCATAATTTATGGCGACCTGCCCGCAGGGTTAAACTTTTTCCTATACTTTTTTTTCTAATTCCAATATTAAGCGAGTTACAAGTGTCTGTCCAAATTGACAAAATTTAAAAACACCATGTATCTCCAAAACGAATTAAGTACCGTTTTGTTTTTAGATATAACAAAAAAAAAAGACACAGGTTAAAAATCAACTAAAAGTTCATATCTTTTTAAACCAACCTTGTATATACTTATGTGCTTGTGTGGACAAAATCGCGGTTTTTCGTCAGCTAAATTTGGCAAGACGGCTGTGAAATCAAGCAAGGACATAAGTATACTGTCCCTTAAATACCTGCTTAAAAATGCCTACCAGCTCTCCTACTATAAAGGTGTCACAGAGATGTTTAATATATAAAACAAGATTTTAAATTGGTAAAATTTTTTATCCAACACTTACATATAATATCTACATAATTGATCAGATTTTGAGGATATAAAGTGTACTATAAGTCACTAGTGAGCTAAAGTACCCTTTAGCTCACTAGTGAATTATAGACAATACAAAATTTTGTTGCTGGTGTTGACAATGACAAGTAACAAATAATGGATGACGTTTTCAATTTATTTTCGATATTAAAAACGATTTATACGAAAGTGTTGGATAAAATTTTGTATTAGACACGTGAGTTATTACATATAAGTCACTTAAGAAAATTACGTTAAACTTTTCTTGCGTGACTTATATGTAATATAACTCACTTATCTAATAAATAACTAAAATTTCTTCGACTATTGCTAAAGTTACTAGGGCCTACGGGAGAAAAGTAAACTTGCCTCCCGTAAAATTCAGGTAAAAGTCAGAACAGTAACACTTTTAAACCTTTCAAACGTCGAAAATGTCACACAACATACATGGCTGTTTATAATATATATTTTATGGTTAACAACGTATAGATAAGTTCAAACCATTTTTCATAAGAGAAATATCAAGTTCCTTCCAACGTTCAGTCATTAACGATTAATTTGGGATAAATAAGAGAAATAATATAAACCGGGATACGCTTAATATCCTTGGTTTTTCCCTTTGTGAAAAATGAATATGTGGCTTTATGAAATATTGTTGTTTATGACACCTGACAAATACAATTTTCCTTAAAAAAAATGATTTAACTTTGTTAAATAATTACATATATCCCAGTTTATTTTATTTTTGGAACTATGTAGATTACTAGAAAGAAAATTAAATATATTTAGTTACCTAAATATACAGACTATCCACAGATGGGGTTAACAAGTGGACAAATGGACCAAACATTTCATTTTTTTAAAAAAGTTATTTTTCATAAAAATTTTGGCTTGTAAAAAAACTGGATTTACGAAGAAAAATTTTAATACACAGAGTGAGTAAAAACTTAAAAAACATAATTTTTTCAAGAGTAAACTACTTTTATTTTAAATTTATAAGCAAAATGTCACTAGGCAAATTTATTTAAAATAATGTTTGTGATCGATTAAAACAATAAGATAAACGAACTCCGTAATTTGACGAAAACGCCTTGATTACATTCGTTTACAGCTAAAAAAAATGTGTTTTGAAGAAATTTGAAAAAAGCAGGCGTTGGAAAAGCAAATTATAATTTTTTAAGTCATTTTATTATAAACATTTAACAAAATTAATTTTTGATTACTCCAAAACCAGTTTAATTAAACGTTTTGATACCCAAGTAACAAATAAAGTCAATTAAAATGCTATTTTAAATAAATATTTTAAATGATATTATGCTTAAAAATGAAAAATTCGGTGTTTGTTTTGAAAAAAAAATCAAGTTTTTTTTAAGTTTTTGCAAACCCTATATACAAAATCAACATTTTTATGAAGAATGACTCTCTTTCGAAAAATAAAATATTTGGTCCATTTGTATACTTGGTAACCCCATTCGTGGACAGTCTGTATAGTTTTCTTTTTTATGCTAATCTTTTTTATGCTAATGTCTGCCTTTTCTTAAACGTTAGAAATGACAGTAAACATTGTCCAACGGTATAAACGCTACAAAAAAAAAAAACATCTTTTTTATGTGGACCTCCCCAACCTCCCTATTTGTTAACTTTTTATCATTTTTTAAATTTTTTCCTACGCTTACACACCATTTCCAAGCTGGATTCCAAATTTTATCTTTCTAGGTCATCTGAAAGTAGATTGGGTTTTTGATCTATATGTCAGTGTCAGTAAGTCAGTTAGTGAAAAATTGACGACTTTGGACCATCATATCTTGATAATCCTTTAAAATAGCTTTATTAAATTTAAGCTTCTAGTTGTCCTTATGAATATAAATTACCACACGAAGTTTCATGTGTTTACGGCGTTAAGCCGCATCAAGACCTGCAACAATTCGTTGTGCCTCTCCGCGCCGCATACCACTCCACATAGCGCGGACATGAACGTGGATGGAAATCACGTCGTTTTAAGGGCTTAACGAATGATTCGCCGGTGATTTAAAGCATCTCGGTTTTTTGACGTTAAATAAGCGCACAAACAGGTTGGTGAGTTTGGACGAATGTTTGACAAATTGTTATAAGTCTGGACGCGGCTTCAAAAGATTTTAAGTTATGGAGGGGTCAAAAGTGGTTCATAAAAAAATTACACGCGGTACTGTATCCGGTTCCTTTGCTTAAACTTGGCTTGACCCGCTGACATGTGTCTAGATGCTCTGTACTATGACGGAGCCCTAAAGATATGCAAAGCTATCCACGACGGCTAAAAAACTTAAAATATATTGTTATAAGAGACAATAGACATATAGGCCTTACAAATTTTAAAGTATCAGCTATATTATTAAAAAACCAAAGTACTAGTATTAACTTGTATACAGGATGTTCCACGACTAACTGCTGTGATGTTTTTCTCGGAAAATAAACTTAATTTTTTTTTAAATTACAATATTGTAAGGTTAGTAAAAAGCCTACATCTGAAACCGAAATGACATGATAACTTTCTTATTGGAAATAAACACCTTGCAAATTAATACTTTTTTACTTAGTGCGTAAAGCCCAAAATCATGCTTTATGAATAATGTCATAGGTATACCTATATATATATATATATATATATATATATATATATATATATATATATATATATATATATATATATATATATATATATATACATATATATATAGGTATACCTATGATATATATATATATATATATGTTAAAAATACCAGTATAACCGAAAGTGCCTAACTCGTAGAAATATTCTAGTCTAATATAAACTGTGCGGGATTTTATTTCATAATAATTATTTTTGTTTACGATAAAATAAAAATCCAAAAAAAAAAAAGAAAACTTGTAAAATTATTTATTTTCTACTTTATTTTTATAAATTACCATTTTAGACTTTATCATCATATATATTATTATATAAATATATTTGTTTGACTTTTGTTACCTATTATTAAACCTAAGCCTTGTCATATCTAAATTTTAAAATCTGTTTGTATGAAACACAGGCATGGCAGTAAATCTCCATTACGATGTTCCTTATTTTTCTTCTTGGAATATTATGGAACCTAAGGCTTTGTTCTTGTTTTCAAATGTATTTTTAAAAATATTGCGTAATTTAGATAAAACATAAAAAGAATATAGCAATTTGATTAGGATAAATTATTACAAAAAGACCATATAACATAAGTAGGTAAATAAATACAAAAACTAAAAATTGTTTTAATATTATAAAACGTAAGTTATATCCCCCAAATATTTTTTTAATAGAAATTTTAAAATGCCGGCTGTCGTTCTGAATTCCTTTAAAAAACTTAATAACCATAAATAAAAAAGAAAGTAAATAGTTTATTTAAAAATGTAAAAAAGTAAAAAAAATCACATCATTAAACAATATTATTAATTTGGCAAATTATTTTAACAGTAATTGGAATATACTTTTAATTTAAAATTAATTATATATTGTTTTGTTATTATTTGGGTGTATAAAAAAAGAGAAAGAAATAAAATAATTTACATACATTATATTTCCGCTAGTATTTACGTAATAATTTAGGCAGAAAGGTGTCAAGTACGTCACGCTATTAAGCCCCTTTTTTTATATTTAAGAGCGACTTGTAAAACTAAATATTTAAAAATTTTAGGTTTGTGAGTGTTGTGACTTTAAATGTATTTTTATGTAAATTATTTTTTTCTGAATTTTTATTTAATGCCTGCAAAAAGATCGCAAAATATGGGACATTTTTTAACCACAATAAATTTCGATTTTTTATACTAATCGCCTCTGCAATGTCCGATAACTTAAAAATCGATTTTGACAAATGATATGCAAACAACAGTATGGCGGAAATTAACAAAAAAAACTGAGGCGAAATCACGAAAAGTAGGGTTAGACTTTAAAATATTAAAGAACTAAAATAGCAAAAATGTTTTTTCCAAATGCATATTTTGAATAATATATTTAAAAAAAAGCAGATCGGCAACTTTTTTTTAATAAAGTAAACATTTACCCATTGATTTACTAAACTAGCATTACTTAACTAAAGGGTAATTTAAAATTGAACATATTTTTTTTTGACAACTAGAAAAAATTATTTTAAAAAACAGATTTCTGCGCCAGGGCTCCCGGTTAATATTTTATTTTTAAAAATCTTTTAGGTATTTTACCAAACAAAAAACGTAAAAATATTAAATTATTAATATTTGTTAATAAAGAAAGAGGAATTATTAAATTTCAAGACCTTACTTTAAAATTACAATTAATTTTGTTTAAATATCTTAATTTTATCTACATCTATTTTTTATTGGTTCAGCAAGTAAAAATAGTCCTTTGTTTTTTTCTATATTTTACAAAAATGTAGACAATCTTCATTATCATTCATAAGCAAAATACCTCAACAAAAATGCAAATGCTAGCTTAAAATTAAAATAAATGCTCTAGTCGGTTTTAAGACAAATTAAAAAAATAGTTACCTTTAAAAACCATTCCACTCACATTTAATTTTGAGCCTGTTTTTGTGTTTTTCTTATAGAGCAAGATCCCGGCACCCCCAGACCTAACTTATTTTTTTAGAAATAAAATATCTCAAATAATGTAGTACCATGGGTTTATGCATATTTTTAGCCTGAGCCGACGGCCGATTTACAGGTACCAGTTGCTAAAAGTAGATAAAAATAGTATCTATTTTGTTTAAAATCTTGGTGGTGATTTTAATGTTAATTTTAGAAAATATTATTTAAAATTATTATTTGTCTGGTATCCGACTAAATTTTTGCGGTCATAATTTATACCAAGCGCTTAAAACTTCCAAAAAAATAATGTAACTTTACTTACAATTTCAGTCTTGATTTTTATATACAATACTTAGAAAATTAATTCAATAATAATTTTTGCAAGGAGTCAGACCAATAAGAGGGGTCTACCACTTCCCCAGACACACACAAAAACTTGCTATGTATATGAACGCGATCATAATTGTAGACAGTTTTATAAAAAAAAATGTAATAATAATTTATTTAATACTCTAATGGGTTTTCAGTAATAATAAAGAATATTGTTTATATTTTTAATACCAATAGTTACCGCATAATTAAAAATATACAGTATGTCCCATGATAGGTGTTACGAGATGACAAATGGATCATTTTTAAGTGTTTAAACGTCCTTTTGGGAAAATTGGTCGCATGGTCAAAAACTAAGAAATACAAAGTTTTACTTTATTTGGTATTATTCAGGAAGTTAAAACTAAAACTGCCCAGAAGTACTAGCTTTATTTCTGAAAATAGAACAATATTGTAGAAAATTAAATTTTAAGTACAAATTTAAAGTTAAAACATGAAATTTTAAACAAATGTTTTTGTCAATTATTTACATTGCATTACAACTTAAATAATGGGCAAGAGAGAGTGAAATTAAAAAAAAATGGTATTTTATTTTGTCTACTCAGTCAAGTTAATGCGTATTGTAAGAAATTAACAAATCCTTTTTTACTTTAATACTTTAACTTTTTATTTTGACTCAAAATTGAATTCTCTACAGAATTTGCTTATACAGATTGTTCTATTTTTAAAAATTAAAGTACTCTACATTTGGGCATTTTTCCAATTTTTAGTTATACTTGCTCTGTATAATACCAATACAAAGTGTTAGACCTCTGATTGGTTAAGCTCCTTGCAAAAATTATAATTAAATAAGTTTCTGTAGTATTTTATATAAAAATCAAGACTGAGATTGTAAGTAAACTTACATTATTTTTTTGGAAGTTTTAAAGCGCCTAGTATAAATTATGGCCACCGAAATGAGTCTGGTATCAGACGAGTATTAAATATAAATTATTTATAATATTTTCCAAAATATACATAAAAATCAGCACTAAGATTTTAAAAAAGTAAGTACTACTTTTATCTCCTTTTAGTACCTGGTACCTGTAAATTGACCGTCGCGTCGGCTTAAGCTAGGAAATATGCATACACAAATGGTGTATACTAGCACTACATTTTTTGATATAGCTTATTTCTGAGAAAATAAATTATGTCTGGGGGCACTGGGAATTTTGGACTATTAAGGTAACTTGCCTATAAGTTATGTTAAAAATTGTTTATACAGGTTGTCCAGAAATTACGCATCAGGATTTCTGTGAGCGATTCCACACGAAAATAAGTGCAACAATGTTCCATACAGTTTTAAAATAACCGGAGATACAGGATGTTGGAAAAAAAAAGTGTGCTATTATTTTAAATAACTTTTTTTTAGTGTACTGATATCCGCCTAAATCTAATGATTTTTATTTACTAAAGTTGGTAAAAAAAAAAAAATTTAAGTACAAGTAAAAATTTCTATATATCCTAATATCGGATGAAAATCGCTTAATATATGAGTATTTAAAGATTTAATTTCATTTTGGCATTCAAAAATGATATTAATTAAGGCATAACAACAATGATCACGTGGACATTTATAATAATACATGACAGCGTTGCTAGGCAACACATTACGGTACCAGGTACTCGTAATGTGCAATTTACTGGCCCCAAATTAATACAGGGTAAGTGGATTTACTGGACAGTATGAAATAAATAACTTTTGATCTAACAGTGCAGAAATACAACATACTGAATTTTTAGCCAGTTTGACTGGGACCCAAAATTTATTAAGTAAATGCAATTGTTTAAATATTCTGCAAAAGTATTAAAGCAATTTTACCGCAATTCAATACAGTCTGTAATCTTAGCCTATTATTTCTGGCTAAAAAATAAAGCATACAAGAAAAATACGTTTCCTTTTTTTATAATTTTAGCTACTTTAAGAAAAAGAAAGTAGAGAAAAATTTATTATTTATAAAAACATGGTTTTTGGTTTATAATAATACATGACAGCGTTGCTAGGCAACACATTACGGTACCAGGTACTGTAATGTGCAATTTACTGACCTCAAATTAATACAGGGTAAGTGGATTTACTGGACAGTATGAAATAAATAACTTTTGATCTAACAGTGCAGAAATACAACATACTGAATTTTTAGCCAGTTTGACTGGGACCCAAAATTTATTAAGTAAATGCAATTGTTTAAATATTCTGCAAAAGTATTAAAACAATTTTACCGCAATTCAATACAGTCTGTAATCTTAGCCTATTATTTCTGGCTAAAAAATAAAGCATACAAGAAAACATACGTTTCCTTTTTTTATAATTTTAGCTACTTTAAGAAAAAGAAAGTAGAAAAAATTTATTATTTATAAAAACATGGTTTTTGGTAATGTTTACAATATATATAATAATAATAATAAGAATAAACACAACAAAGAAGTAACAATAGTATTGACTTTTTAATTTATTATTTCTTAGAACTTTTTAATTCAAACAAAAAAACTTTTGAAACTTAAAAACCTTTAAAATTAGTTTCGAGAAATGTGGAAAGTAAGTTATGTGAGATATTTCTTTTGTACGGCTTTTTGAACTTTTAACTTTTGGGCAATAAAGTTAACGGATAACTATCTTGCTTTCTGAATTGGTTGACATTAATTTATTGTTTTGGTATATACAGTGCATTCCAATTAAAGCGAGCCACCCCCAAAATTTAGTTATTTGTATACTAATAAAAAAATCCTAAAATACGTATATTTTTATTTTTAGGGGAACAAATTTTTGTGTCAAAACAACAAAGATGTAGTTATTTTTTTTTAAAAGCTTTAAACTTTTAAATTTACACAAAAATAAATTAAATATGCTTTGTCGAACAACTTTATATTTTTATGCCAAAATTTGTTAAAAAAAATTATTGCATTATAAAGCGACGTGCAGCTCTTAGAAATTTATATTAGAAAAGAATTTGTGTAGCATCGTTTTCTTTTTGTTATGGCAACTAGTCGTACAAAACCATTTACTTTACTACTACTTTACTTTAAAAGTCATTGTTACTAACCTCAAAACTTTTTAGGCTCGGAAACTAAGAATTTTTAAAAACATATTGTTTTTATTTCCGGAACTGTCTACGAAGCCTTTGTGCTAATGTATCAGAGTACCGTAGGTGCTGGATTATTACATGTTTTCTTTATCTTTTCCTTTATTTCGTCAAAGTTGTGTAGGCACTGACACATACAATTATTGCATTTTACAGCAGCATTTACGCAACGTTATGGTGCCATTACGGACGTTTTTTTAAATAATTGGTACTAAAAAATGTCCTTACGTTCAAAAAGTTAACCAGGGTCATGTGTGTTAAAAGCAAAGACTATAAATTATTTTTGTAATATTTATAATACTAATTAGGTTTTTTATTTTGTAAATTATTAGCCCTTGTTTTTATACCTGGTGCCAACGAGATCACGTTCCAGCTTTCATTTTTTATTTCTATATCGATACTGAAAATTTTTGTTAGGGTTGTTATACTAATAAAGTCATTTTATG
The DNA here is from genome assembly GCA_014170235.1 of Listronotus bonariensis. Taxonomy (NCBI): domain Eukaryota; kingdom Metazoa; phylum Arthropoda; class Insecta; order Coleoptera; family Curculionidae; genus Listronotus; species Listronotus bonariensis. Next base: position 89,143 of record JACEGR010002145.1, on the reverse strand, counting down.
GTGTATATGACAGGCTATTACGACTTCCGGTTTTACCGGAAATGACTGGAACTTTTGATTTTTAAATGAGACACCCCGTATATTTTTGTTTTTTGGATTCTTGAGATCATTTTTAGATGGAATATCATATTCCGAAAAAAGGGAATTTTGCTAAACAGTTTTTTTATTCTATTTAAAAAGATATTTTAAAATAAATGACTACTAACGAGGAAAATAAATTGCTTGTGTTGTTATCAGTAACTGAAAATCCTCATGTAAGCCAAAGACAACTGGAGGAAACAATAGGAATAAGCGATACGTCAGTGCAGCGAATTTTAAAAAAGAACAACTTTTACGCTTACCATATTCAGTTACATCAAGCATTAACGGAGATAGATTTCCAAAATTAATCAACCTTTTGTGAATGGGCAAGAAATAATTTGCAAGAAGATCCTTTATTTTTCCGTTACGTTATGTTTTTCAGATGAAGCGACATTTTATAATGGAGATTATGTCAATAGACATAACTTTCATTATTATTTTTCTGAAAACCCACGAATCATAGGACAAATTTATCGTCAACATCAATGGTCCGTAAATGTTTGGGGCGGAATTGTTGGAGAATATATAATAGGCCCACATTTCCTTGAAGGTCATTTAAATGGCGCTATGTATTTGGAGTTTTTGCAGCACGAATTACCAAGGCTATTGGCTCATCTGCCTCCACATATCCGAAACAGAATGTGGCTCCAACAAGATGGAGCACCACCTCATTTTTCACGGGATGTTATAAACCATTTAAATCAACATTTTGGCAACAGATGGATTGAAAGAAATGGGCCGATCCAGTGACCACCCAGATCACCGGACCTGACGAAGCTTGACTTTTTCTTTGGGGTTATATTAAAGGGCAAATATATCAGGATCCACCAACAATTGTGATGAATATGCAAGATAGAATAAGGCAGGCATTTGGTCAGGTTTCTCCGCAAATGCTGCGTGAAGTGGAAAGAAACTTTGAACGGCGTGTTAATTTATGCTTAGACCAGAACGGAAGGCATTTTGAACATTTATTTTAGTTGGTTATTATAACAGTATTTTTAATTTTCTTTAGCAAATAAATTAAATTATAACCTAAAAATAATTTTAAGGGCGATATGTGTAAGTAACACAAAATTAAAGACAGATAGAGACTTTGGGTTTTTACCAAAATTGTTTATTTACTAAAGCTTTATTAGACTAAATAATAATATACAGGGTGTTTTATTTAAAAAAACCGAGAAAAACCCGATTGAATTTTTGATTATTGGGAGGTTATTTTTGAGCACCCTGTATGTTGAAATTAGCCTAAACTTATAAAAGGGTTTCTTTTGACCCTCTACAATTAGATTTAACTCTTTTTGGAGACAGTAACCTCTTCATCGACATGGGGAATTTTTTCCTGTATCGAAGTTTTTTATATTTTTTTAAGAAAATTTAATTTTCTTAAAAATTAATAATTTAATAAGTCTAATATTGTGCACATGTATAGACAAACATAAAGGACTCCCAAATATGTAAAAATATTTGGGGTATTCCATTTAAAAAATTGGTCAAATTCTAGTAGGGCAAATTTGAGTACCCTGTATATAAACAAGATATTTTCCAAAAATAGGCTTTTATTTCTTATTCATAAAACACTTCAAACGAAATCTCTAACTTTCATAGTTTAGACGATATAGAAGCCCGACGCACTAATGAAGCACCCTGTATATTCGTACGAAATCTGAATGGGAGGCGACCTTCACCCATCTGTTAACAGGATTAAAACTTTTTATATTAAAGAGAGTATTTAAATAAAGGTATCGCAAAAAGCCTAAAAATCATGGTCAAGGCGTTCTAAAATTTTTTTTAAGTTTAAAATTAAAAATAAAATTACAGCCTTATTTATAAAGTCGAAGAGAAAAAAACGAATATCGTAGTAGGTACTGTAAGGCAGAATAAAAGAATCAAAACATAGATGCATAATTTTTTAGGCAACCCTATGGCGATACCTCCGTTTAAATACTATCTTTATTATAAAGGCACTGGCTAAACGACCGCCGCCGGTTTTGCACAATTAAAAACAAAAACGCCAGCGGTTTTTTATATCTACGTATATATGAAAACAGCCAAAAATTATAAATAATTTGTTATAACCGACGGTTTTTACCTATTTTATCTATAGACGCCGTCCTGCGGTTTTGCTTATAAAAAGTTGATATTGTTTTATACTTTTTTTATTTTTATTGTTTTTAATTTATTTTTAGATAAATAATTTTTTTCTTTCTAAAAATTTTCGTCCTGATAAGTAATTTCTTCACCTTTTCTGTCTGACAATATTTTTTTAAATGTGTTTTAGTGTTGTTAATTATTGGGTCCATGTGACGAAATAGTTTTGTAATTTGTCTTTTTTAATTGCGTATCTTTGATGAAATGGCAATCCAGCCACACAAAGAAATTAATTATAATTTTGGTAGGTTTATATAAATGTAGATATAAAAACTGTCGCATGGCGGTTTTCTTCTTATAATTGAGCAAAACCGCCGGCGGTCGTTTAGCCAGTGCCTATTATAAAACAATTTCTATTCGGTAATCAAATGGCTAAAGGTCGCCTTCTATTCGGGTCTTAGACTATTTGTAAATTATAAAAACAAAAGAAAGTAGTGTTGTGCTTTTTTATTTAAAACTTTGAACCTATGTATAAAGTTACATCTCACCAAAAGCATAAATGTAAAAAAGGTAAGCCAAGTTCAATACTAAGATAATGCTTGGCTGTGGGGTTCGCCGCAAAAAGAATAAAGATCTAAATGAGTGCAAAGTTTTTTACACAATCCAAATATATATGAGATCTAACGGGAGGTTAGATTTGACTTGGCAGGTTTTCATTACATCAGTCATTTCATAAAAATATTCAACCTATTTAAATATTTTTAAATTCTAATGAAAACATAAAATACAAGTCTGTAAAATTTACGACGAATTTTTTTTGTTAAACTCTACCCTTTCCATTTTTCTTTTCTCAATAACCTTTAAGGATTACCCCTTTTCCATAACACCCTGTATATTATGTTTTTGGGAAAGGCCTAAAACAAAATTAATAAAAAGTCCTAACTTTGCTTGTTCTATAAAAACTTTGTATATTCCTGCAGACGAAGTTCTAGCTACCCCACTTTATTTACCTCTGCTTCGCAAGTAATTAATGATTTTTTGCTCTAAAGAAAATCAAGAAAGTTTTGGCAAGTTTAAATATTGCTTTTATTTTAAATGAGTGTGGATAACGTTACGAGATTACACGTTAAAATAATTGTTAATGTTAGTAAACGCCTTACAAAATTTTTGTTTAGATTAATACCATTAATTAAATACATATTTTACTTATACTAAGCAGTAAAAATATTTTAAACAAATCTAAGTTAGTAACCTTATTTTAGCGGGGCAGAAGTAAGATAACAAAGGTGCTTAGAATTTACTATATTTTTAAAGTAAGAAACAACTATGCATTAAAAAGCAATGAATATACCAAATTTAAAAAATGCACATACTTTTTTAAGATATAATGCCCTCAATCCGTTTGAAATTAATAATAAATTGGTAATGCGATTAATAAAAATTAGGTACTTATACTTAACTATTATAACCAACAGACAGGATATACATTAACCTGCTTAAGTCAAAAATGATTATGGGTTTTTTTATTTATTTAATTTTGCAGATAGACAGTATACAGGGTGATTGCCCTTTACGCATAAAGTTGTTAAATTACTGCTAAAGACAAATAATAAATAATAATGAAAAAGAGTTAGCAAAATATTCTTAGTTAAGAAGATGATAAATTATTTTAAACCTAATAAAGAACGTCAATTCTGAGCATTAGTAGTAGCAAAAATTTAAAAAAAAAGAGATAATTAACTATTTTTTGTTACTAAACATTCATTTGTAATTGTTTTCTTGTAAATACTACTTGTAAAATTACACCCTAAATCAGTATACAAAATCTCTGGAATATTGTTTTCATGTCTGGGGAATGGCATCCACTACAACCCTCAGCATTCTTGATGCCATACAAAGAAGGGCTGTTCGTCTTATTAATGATCCTTTACTTACTCAAAGACTTCCTTCTTTTGCCCATCGTCGAGCTGTGGAAGATCTATCGCTCTTCCATAGATACTTTTACGGCTTCTGCTCCGACGAATTATCCAGTATAGTCCCTCCTCTTGCAGCTCCCAACAGAGAAACTCGCGGTGCCGAGCGTATGCATCCCCATACAGTTCAATTGGACAAATTTAAAACTTTGCATGTTTTGGGATTTATAAAAGTATACAAAACCCCAAATTTAAAAAATATACTAATTATAGTTGGATGCTATTTCTGTAACAATTGCTAAAAGACCTTAAACTAAATTTTTATTTCTTATAAACGTATTATAAATTATCCAGTAAATAATTTTAACCCACAGGAACATCCGATTTGTGTCAGAGCACTATATTAAAAATTTAAATTACATAAAAAGGATTTGTTTTAGTGATATATGAAGTTTTTTTAATAAAAATTCCAATCGCCAGAAAGGGCAATATTGGTCAGACATCAAGCCGCACTAGAATGAAAGCATAAGCGCGAATAATAAAAAGTCGTTTTGTCGGACTATATTTCTAAAAAAATTACCAGCAATATGTATTTAAAAATCCTTTAAACATTTAAATTTACAAATTTAGAAAAATGTTAAAAATCAATGTAGATCTAAATATATGGTGTACTTCTTACATTTTTTAGGTAATAATTTTTAAATTTGTGCGTTTTTTTATCAAAGTTTTACTATTTTGGTTTACGTCATTTGTAAGGATTTTATTTTTTTGTTGTATGTATGTTATAAACAAAGTTTTTACTTTTTTGAGTGTTGATGAAGAGTAAAATCTGTGCTGAAAGCTATGCTGATTGTATTGCTGACCTTTTTTTGGTTAATAAAATATGCATTAAATCTTTCAGCAAAAACTTGTGTAACAACAAATGTTGTTTTTTGTTAATTAAATATTAACCTTAAATTAAATATATATCTCTATAAACAAAGAAGTCAAAAAGCCAAACAAATTTTAAAATATTCTGTAACAAAAATAATTGCATTTAAAGTAAGTTTTGCTTAAAATATGAACCTCGTAAATGGGTGTTAGTTTTTGTGTAGGGCAAACAGAAAAATGGTAATAAAAGGTTTCAAATAAAAACCTAGCTAAAACCTGTATAGTGTGTTTAGAAGTTACACTTCTCTAACCATTGTTCTGATAAGTGTCATCTCTTAAAAACGGTTGAAGAAACATACCAACCAAAACGTTGTGAGCCAATCAGCAAATAAAGACAGCGTCCTTAACTGAACTATTTGAAGTCCAAATAATTAACAAAAACTAAAATATATCGTTAATGACTAAGCAAACTTTTAAATACCTGTAAAATATTTTATCAATGTAAATTTTGCCAGATCTTCAGCTGACTTACTTATTGTACGATTTTGCCCCAAGAAATTATCAAGCCAACTCCCTAAGCAGTATATGACAGTAATCCAACTAAGCCAGATTTATTGTCGAAGAAAAAGTTTAGGAAAAAATTAATCACAACAAGGGGTACGACAAAGCTTTGAAAGTAATAAAAATGCCTTATACGTCGGGAAACTGGCCTAATGGTCTTGTATATCAAGTTGAATAGTGATTTAAGGTTAATACGACTTTAACTGGTCGGATTTTTTTTATGCTTAAGAAGATAGATTATTAGGGCGTCCACCTAAAATTGGAAAATTATTCTCATACAGTGTGTCCCAGGGTAGGTGTTACGAGGGACAAATGAACCAAATTTTTTTATATTTTTAAACGTCCTTCTGGGAAAACTGATCGCATAGTCCAAAACTAATAAATTTAAAATAGGACAAGATTGTATAAGTAAGTTTAAAAAAAAATATGTCAAAATTTAAAGTTAAAAGAATAAAGAAAAAAAATTGTCAATTTTTAACATAATGCAAGTTTTATAGATTTTAAGGCACTTTGCTTAACCCGACAAAATTAAATCAAATTTTTTCTTAGATTTTGCTTTCTTTTGCAAATATTTTAAGTTGTTATGCGTAATGTAAAAAATTGACAAATATATTTTTACTCTAATGCTTTACCCTCAAATTTTAACATAAACTCTCTACAACATATACTTATACAATTTTGTTCTTATTTGAAAATTTAAAGTAGTTAGCTACTGGGCATTTTTCATATTTTTAGTTATTGGAACTTACGAATAATTCGTATCGAATCAAATATCAATATTCGATTCGAAACTCAAATCGAATAGTTCGTAAATTCGAATTATTCGAAAGTTCCCGAATAATTCGAAAAAATTTTGAATAATTCGAATTTCTTTCAATTTTCGAATTATTACGAATCATTGTAGTTGAAAATTATTGTATTTCGTATATTCATCATACAGGGTATTTCATAAATCTGTTACTAAACTTGAAAAATAATTTATCTTTTGCATTTTGTACAGGGTCTTTTAAACATTTTATATTAAAAATATAAAAGAGGATTTTATTTTATAGATAATTATTTTCTAATCAAAAAGGATATTATGGGTCAGTAGAATATTTTGATGACCAAAGTTATGGAATCTCAATTGGATAAAATAAAGAATACATTCATATTTTGATAATTAGTAAATAGTTTGCATTATTTTTGAATTATTCGAAAGTTTTTGACTTATTCGAAATTTTTCGAATTTGAAATTTTCGAATTATTCGAATCGAATATTAACATTCGTTCGATCCGATTCGATCGATATTCGCACACCCCTAGAACATATCACTTTAACAACATACACAAATGCAGTATTATCAAGCGAATTCAACGATGTAAAACACTACGGGACTTTTCGTTTTTTTTTTAATTCTCTACGGCATACTTTTACTTATAAGTAAAAATTGACCAATATAATAATATTAAAAATTTTAACCAAAATAAAAAGTTTCATAGTATTATAACATTTTACATCGTTGGATTTGCTTTAGAATACAGTGTTTAGTATTGCTATGAAAGAGATCTGTTTCTATTATATATTACATATATTGATCTTATTTTTTCTATTTTTAAATAATATATAAGCTTATTACGGAAATACTAAAAATCCTCTATATATCTAAATACTGCAGTCCCTTATAAAGGGTGTCCCAACTTTATTTATACACAAAATATCTTCGCCCCTGTACAAGATACAAAAATAAACTTAAAAATGTTTATTTGGATAAACTTATTTTATTGATAATATAAGTTAATTTACAAGGGGTCTTAAAAACAATATTTTTATTGTGATGTTAGTTTCTTGAAATCAAACACCCTATATTGTTTAAAGAATTTCAACACTATTATATTTTACATCATATAAAACATACTCATTAAGGGTAAAAAGTGAAGAAACAAAATATTTTGGTTTTAATTGGTTTTTAAATAATTCTGTCACTGTTCGAGTGAAAAACAATATGATAATAGGTAATTCATTACCTTCCATTGTAAGAACATCTAACAGGTAGGTCATTTATTTAAGTTACATATGTATGAACAGTATGAACTTACTTAACTAAAAAACCAGCTATAATTGACGTATAGCTGTTTTTTAGAGCAAGTAAGTAAATATGTGTCTAAAATAAACTAATATACACATAATATGTACGTATTAGTAGTTCATTACAACGTAAGGAAATTAAATACATGTTATATTATTTGTCACTCTGACAGAGGCATGGGCTATTTAAAAATAATTAAAAGCAAAATATGTAATATTCTCTTTCTTCACTTTTAACTATTAATAAGTATATCAACATGCTCTTAATATATTTAAAACCAGCAATAATTGACGTATAGTATGTTGTATATTTTTGATGTAGAATTTAATAGAGTCAAAATTTGGTAAAATCGACAGGGTCTTTCATTAAAAAACCTTTTAACAATGAAAATTCTGTTTTGAGACACCTTGTGTATTAACTAGCACTGTCAATAAAAAATGTGTATCCAAATAGACATTTTTTACTCTAAGATTATTTTTGTATCTTGTACAGGAGCAAAGTTATTTCTCTATAAATAGAGTTTCAAAACCCCTAGATTGTGTATTTGGACATAGACTGACTTTCAAAATCCGGAAAACTAAAAATATACAGGGTGTCCCATTTTAGTTGCAACAGCGGGGGTATCTCAGTTATTATTAAAGATATATTCTTGCGGTTTTCGCGAACCTGAGCTACTTTTTTGTGAAACAAAAGATGCCATAAACAAAGCCATTATAGCCATCTTAGTTTGTGAGCTACAGGGTGATTTTAAAAATTTTAGGTTTTCAGGTATCCTTTGTATCTTCGTTGGATGATATCGTATCAAAAAAGTAAAACGGATTCGTGTATAACTTTTTACGTATAATGCAATAGCTTAGTCAGAATTTTTCCAAATCTTCTTGTTTTGAATATATTGACCAATGATGTTTTTTTAACTTGCTTTTTACAAGCTTTTCAAAAATATATAACACTGTCGTTTTTTTAGAAACAACAATAAAATTCCCAATACTCATTTCATTTCAAAATTTTGGATATAAAAATTGGGAATTTGGTCGTTGTTTATAAAAATAAACCTATAATGCCATATATTTTAAAAAGCTGGTAAAAACGGCAAAATTCATTTTTTGACAGATATTTAGGGTGTTCCGTTTAAAAAACCCACCATTGGTCAATATTTTAAAAACAATAATATTTGAAAAAATCTGCATACGACACTGCCGTGTACGAAAAAAATTATGTAAGAATCAGTTTTTATCTTTTTGATTCGTTTTCAGCCCACTAAGATACAAGGGGTACCTGAAAATGCAAAATTTTCAAAATCACCCTGTAGATCAGAAGCTTAGAGGGCTATAATGGCTTTGTTTATGGCATCTTTTGTTTCACAAAAGGTAGCTCAGATTCGCGAAAACCGCAAGATTAAATCTTTAATAATAACTGAGACCAACCAAAATGGGACAAATTGTTGGAAATTTAAAGAAAACTGTATTACATATGTAGTATAATTAAACAAAAAAATCTTGTATTAACAGGTCGTATAGACGCTACTATTTAGTTTTATAGGCGTCTTTTTAAAAATAAAAGAAGGTGCGTAATCTTTGATAAATATTTGATGAACTAGGCAAACTTATAGTAGCACACGATAAGATAGCTATAAGCATATTGGCATAGAAGTTTCCTGGTTTTTTAGTTAATTGAACATTACTTTACCTTTTTTTTATTTAAAATAATTAAAAATTTGTAAAAATACCGAAAATATGCAGAGTGTCTCTAACAGGTGCGGAGAATATTGCTACCCCAAATTCTTGAGGGTAAAATATGACGATTATCTATTATTATCTAAGAATGCTTATCTTAGTTCAAAATTGGGTGATTTTGGAGATACAGGGGGTCAAAAGTTTAATCTGGTTTAGCTTTTTTATAAATTTTATTATTTATTGTTGTATTGTCTCAATTTTCGGCTAGAGGAGGTTTTGGTTGGGGAAAAATTAGAAGCTGCTTTCAGTTTTATTTTTAACTCTAGGGGGCGCCAGCTGCAGTATTTTGAGCCACTCTGTATTTAAGATAAAAAATTCTTATTCTCTAATATATTTTTTCTAAAAAGTTATACGTGGTAAAATTTAATTTGATGCCATTATCAGCTAACATGCTGTAGCGTACGTTTTGTTGCATATCACGTGACATAGATGTTCAACTGTATTTTTGATATATCGTGTTACTCAGCTTAAAAAATACAATTCTGTGCCAATTCGTATCTCTTATAAAAAGTTAGCACTAGTGCCTACTTAACTTTGAACACCCTGCATTGGGAAATAAGGATACTTTACTCTCGGAAAATTTTTAATTTTTGGCTTACTTTTTATATCTTTGGCCCTTTAATAAATCTACTATGGTTTAGACCCATTTAAAATCAAATTTTCTAAAAAATTACATAAAAGTTTTTCATTTGTGGCACACTTAAAGCTAATTCATACAGACGCGAAAAGCGAATTGCGAATATTTGCTTTAGAACAGAATACATTTTTCGAGGGAAAGGCAAAGTTCTAATTTTTTTTTCTTATACAGTGAGAACCTAAGTTCGCCCCCCTCCTATTCTTAAATTGTGTAAAACATGGCAATATAAAAATATATCTTGCGAAGCCATAATAAAATTTTAAAATTCAGTGCTTATCCTAAAATCCCAAGTCGGTAAAAGGCTTTTAAGTCTTTGTTTAATTAGCAGACTTACGATAATACTTTAAGAAATGTAAATAAAGATGAATTAAAAATTCAAGTAGTTTTCAGAAGTGTCTAAGGAATTTTATTAACAGTTAAGAAAATATAGATATTATTATAGGTATTACCTTTTATTATAATACAAGAAGGAGGAGATAACAGATTGCGCCATTAGTTAGCAGCTTTTATTTTATATGTTTTTATTTGTATTTTATGCTTAAAAAAATGTTGCATTATACAGGGTGTCCAGTAACTCAACCGACAAACTTTAAGGGGTGATTATTTAATAAAAAATGAGAAGAAAGGAAAAACCTTCATATGAACATATTCCCTAAACGTCTTAGTTTTTGAACTACGGGGTGTTAAACTTTTTTAGTATAGCTTTTATATCAATTAGAATATTTTTAAAAATTTGGAAGACGTCTTCTATGTATCAGAAGACATTTTTTGACATACCAAAACAATAAAAAAATACCAGTGTCGTCCATAAGGGGTCTAAGGTCAATATTTTTAAAAAAAATGGTACTCCATGCATGTTTTTAAAATAAAAATATTTTTTGAATCCCCGTTTATTTTAGAACAAATTTGATTTCTCGACTTATTTTTGTTTGATGATCGGTTTTTGCATAAAAAAATAAAAACAATTTTTTTGCATGATCATTTCCTATTGCTGCAATATCAAATTCTACAGTAAAAAGTAACCTTTGTTATTTATTATTTAATTAGATAGGGATTTGACCATGCTAGAAATGGTTCTATTTTATTACGCGAAAACCGTACATCAACAAAAAAAGATTTTTATTTTAGAAAAATGCAGTGGCGTACCATTTTTTCTTAAAAAATATTTACCCTAAACCCTCATGGACGACTTTGGTAAAAAATTATTTTTTCTTTTATGTCAACAAATGTATTTTGATGCATAGGAGGTGTTTCCAAAATTTTAAAAAAATATTTTAATTGGTGTAAAAGTTACGATGGATAAACAATTATTATTTAAAATTTTTAACACTCTGTAGTTTAAAAACTAAGACGTTTAGGATATATTTTTCATATGAAGTTTTTTTCCTATTTTTTATTTTGGAACACCCCTTAAAGTTTGTCGGTTGTAAAGGTAAACACTTACATTAAAATTTCTACATAATGAAAAAAAAATAAAAATTGAACTACAAGACAATTTAAAATTCTTTAAAAGTCTCCAAAGGTTATGTTAAAAAAATTGTATTTTTTATGGTTTTAGGAAAGGTATTAAAAAAAAGTTTAATTACGTTTTCTTGTTAGATCAAAAGTACAGGGTGTCCAGAAACTCTATCGAAAAATTTTGGGCGCTGATTCTCCTTTAAAAATAAGAAACAAACTTTGTGTCAATATACATCTCCAAAACGTTATACTTTTCAAGCTACAGGGTGTCAAAATTTAAAAAACAATGCAGTTTTTTTACAAATTTGAAACATATTTTTAAAATATTTAACAAAAAAAATAGACCTACCTCAAAGAAAAATTCACTAAAAACCCAAAAATACCAAATAATTATAAGTTTTAAACTAAGGCGGTTAATAAGTTGTGTTATTAAAGTACAAAAAGCTTTCCTTTATTTAGGTATTAATATTTAGTATGTACATATTATGTTATTAACCGAATTTATTTTGACACTTTTATTACTTGTTTTTTTTAGTCTTTTTTTTCAAGTCCGTGTAGTTTTTTTAATCGTTTTAGTTTATTTTTATTTTATTTTTTACTATACATCTAACTACAAGACGCAAATACCGGATTATTTTTAAAGGTGTAAGAAGCGCTTTCTGCAATTACCTCCGGAGGAGAGCGAGGAAATCTTTATCGTTCGTTTTTTACATCTGCACATCCGATTGTCCTCGATTTGATCAAGGCATTTTCACGGAGGAGACAGATTAATCTTGCTTTGAGGTTAAGTAAGTTCTTTTATTTTGTTTTTGTGATATAAATTTCCAGCTGATTTGCACAGTTTTTACACTTTCCTAAAAAGATGAGCTTGCAAGAAGAATAAATCTTTGATCCTGAAGAAAATGTGTTTTTTTTGCAGAAAAATAGGAATATATATTTATTTAATTATTTATTTTTTTACGGGCAAAACCCATTTACAAATTTACAAAATAAAGTTAGTGTACCGTTTCTGTACTCTCTCGAATATGACGAAATTATCGTGCAAGGAAGTAACCACCATTTCATAGTGATTTGGATACTAGTTAACTAATTGGGAAGTAGTCTTGTTCGGAAGTGCACTTTTTCAGATAAAAATAAAAAATTTAAAATCGGTTTACAATTTGCGGGTGCTTGGGAAAAAGGCCATAAATCACTTTCTGGCAAAAATGAAATTAAAACTGAATTACATTAAACAAGGTATTCTCTACATATGAAAATGGCAAAATATGTCAATTTATAGGTGAGTTATTTTTAAATCTATAAATTGATATATTTTGCCTATACAAGGTGTTCTTTAAATGTATGCTAATATTTAAGGGCGTAATTCTTGGACTCATTTGAAACAAAAAATACTTTATATGGACATACGCTCTAAAGGTCTGAACTTTTGAGATACAGGGTGTTAAAATTTTCACAAAACCAAAACATTTTGAAAACACTTATTTTAGTAAAAATGGTATTCTGGATATAAACCCTATTTAAAAGGGTATTTATTATTTTAGTTACCCAATTACCAATAAAAAATTATAAAACCTAATTTTTAAAAGAAAAATATCTCGCAGTGCTTCTTTTATGGTCTATAAATATGCAAGTAAGTGATTTTTTTCTCTTAAACTAAACAAGATACGGAAAAAACTAAAAGCTTAAAATCTGTATTTTATTTGCTCAATCTAAAGAAAGCACAAAAAATTTTATACACATTTGCACAGTCAGTGGCGTACCGTTTTTTGTTGGAAATATTCCTTCCGTTGCCTCTTGTGACACCACTGGACTTATTAAATGTATTTAAGTCTGTGATTAATTTGCGCCCTTAGTGTCATAAATAAAATTGCAAAATTAAAATAAAATTTGGTAAAGGATAGTTAGGATATTTAAAAAAAAGTTTTTTGGAAATTTTAACAATTTGTATCTCAAAAGTTAAGACGTTTAGGACATATGTCCATATAAAGTTTTTTTTTAAATCAGTTCAAGAATCACCCCGAAATATTAGCATGTATTTAAGGAACACCCTGTATGTAGAAAATGCATTTTAAAATATACATATTTCCATTTTGGTCAGAAAGTGACCTAAAACCTTTTTCCCAAGCACCCGTCCACACGTTAAAAATACACAGTAGAATCCTCTTCCTTTTTTAAAGTCGGTTAAAAAATACATGTACAGGGATTTATGTATATTTAGCCACCCACTTTTAACTATAACCAAGATGGATAAAAAAAACACGTCCAGTATAAAAGTTTTATACTTTTTCATCTATTATCTTTTGAGCATACAAAAAGAAACTTATGAACATCAAAAACTCAAGAAAAATGAAGAGGTTAACTTTTTGAAATGGGCCACCCTGCATATTATATTACTATTTAAAAGATCTTAAAAAGCTTTATAAAAATACCACATTAGATATACGTTTATATCTTTCATAGTTTCGCAAATTTGGCCATTTAAATCTGAATATAATTTCCATTACCTCTACAGCGTCAACTTAGTGCCGTAGGTAGGTGAAGTCAGCGCGTTTAGTAAAGAAGCCACCGACGTCATCATTATCTGCGCGAAATCTTCTGTTATTCCTTCATCTCGTATTTAAAATGTAATTTATTTTTTAAATCAATACTTTAAAATGCCTCCTTGCTAGGTAACGATACAAAGCCCACGAAACTGCGATGTAAAGAGAGATACAGAAGATTTCCGTAGATAATGTTGGCGTCGGTGGCTTCTTTACTAAACGCGCGGACCCTATATTGGAAATTAGTCTACTATTTTTCAGATTTAAGTGGTCATATTTCGAAAACTTTTAGGGATAGATATATCAAATGTAGTATTTTGTAAAGCCTTTTTAAATGCCTTTTTAATGGTGACATAATGTACAGGGTGTTCCATTTTAAAAAGTTTACTTCTTTATTTTTCTTGAGTTTTTAATATTCATTTGTTTTTTTCCTCAGAAGATAATAGATGAAAAAAATACGAAATTTTATACAGGACATTTTTTCTATTCTTTTTTGGTTTTAGTTAAATATGAGTGGCAATAAAATATAAATGACATACCCTGCCCTTAAAAATTGTATTTTTTTTCTAGATTTCCCAGAATTCTATCTCATGAGATTCTGACTTGGTTCCAATGACACCATATCAGAAGTGCAGTTTTTCGAATAAAAAAAATAAAATTAGGTAACGGTTGACTAAGTGATCGGTTAACGTCAAGTAAAAGCTATATGTACGTGCGTTAAAAATTGGTTAGGGTTTCCTCGTTTTCTCGAGAAATATATCATCAGACCCTGATTTGGTGTTAATACGACCACCACGAAAGTGCAGTTGATTAAAATAGGATTTTTTTAATCGTTTACAATTGACGGAGTAATCGGTGTAACATTAAAAATATATTTACGCGAAAACAATACATCAAATTTAAAAAAAGTAAAATTAATCCAATTTGTTCAAAACTAAACAGTAATTCAAAAAATATTTTTTTCATTATTTTTTTTTCGGTAAATTATTTTTTATACTTACATAAAAAACATTTTCCAAATTTCTCAAAAATGTCCTATATTGTATATAATAAGTATATATTATCATAAAAAAAACGATTATTTCCTTAAAATTTTGATACCCTATAATTCAAAAAGGAAGTCGTTTAGGACGTTTATATGAATTATTTTTTTTTTTTATTGGAAATTTACCCCTTAAACTTTGTCGGCAGAGTTCCATGCCACACTGTAAACAAAACAAAATATATTTTTTTACCGGTAATACTATCAAATATTAACATCTGTTTAAATCACTTATAGACATAATAATAACCTTCATTTAACTTTGCCGAAAACCATATGAGAAAAATCTAAACGTTACAAAAAACCAGATCCATTTTAAGTGTTTTTTTTTATTGGCATGGTGATCTGTAAAATATCAAAATTTAATTAAACCGCTTGCAATTTTTTGCGGTCATGCATTTTTAAAAGTACCGCCCGAAAGAATTAGCTTTGCATTAAATCTGACAATTTTAAATATTTATTAGATTTTAAGTTAAAATACAAACGCGAGCAGAAAAGTAGAATATACAAATTTTTGGTACTGGATAAAAAAAGGGATGTTTTTTAAAAATTAGTTTATATTAGTAAATAGTTACTCCTAAAACAACTAAGAATTACAAAATCGTTGGTTAAAAATGGTTTTAAGGCCAAGTTGGAAAATTTCTCTTTCGAGCCAAAAACTATTTTTCTTCTTCTGATTCGCGGGTGCTTCGGAAAAAGGTTATATCACTTTTTGGCAAAAATGGACTTAAGTCAGAAATTCATTAAAAATAAATTCTGTACATATGGAAATAGCAAAATATGTCAATTTATAGATAAAAAAACTTTTTTCCAATTATAAATTAACATATACAGGGTGGTCCCTAAGTAATGGGCCAAAATTTAACTACAGATTTTATGATTTAACTAAACTTACCTTAGTACAAAAGTGGATTATGAATAAGATACGGGGTGTCAAAGTTCAAAACATATTTAAATTTTTTTCCATAATATTTAATACGTTTTAAATATTGTCATAAAACTCGGTATCTGGGGGTTTTCTGACATGAGCTATTCATATCCGATGTTAATTTTTTGGTGTTAATTAGAGGACGCTCCCTAAACAACTTTAAATTTTTCTAAACCGTCGCAACTTTTTGCGCTTTACAGTATATACTATTCAAGTAAAATATTGGATTCTCCAATGCTTTTTACACAAAAAAGGTAATCTTTGTATATTGGTCAGAGTTGGGTCGTATTCGAATACTCAGTATTCTGAATAGTATTTAGAATACATTTTGCCGGTATTCGAATACATCTGTGTGTTTGGTATTCGGTACGGCAGAATACTTTTTTGGTTAGTATTCAGGATTCTGTATTCAAATAGTTTTGAAGTATTCGACGAATACTTTTTTGGGTATTCGAATACCGGCGTTCCGAGTATTCGAATACCAGAATATGTAAGCAGTATATGAATACCAAAATTGTCATGAGTAAAATACCAAAAGGGAACAAAAGTAGGGAAAAACAATGTGTGGACCTTTTTTTTTGCTCTTCAAATTTTTAATTATCGGGTGGTTTTTCTTTTCTGGTATTCTTTTTTCCGTATTCGAATACCGATTCCGGTTGTTCGTGAATACCGAGAATTCAAATACTTTTCCCTTCCAAGTATTCAAATATTCGGTATTCGAATACTTTTTCTCCGGTATTTGTATTCGTATTCGAATACCGATTTTCAGTATTCGACCCAACTCTGATATTGGTATATTGGTTTATATATTGGCTATAAGTTATTTAATGCAAGTTAAAAATGCCTTTAAAACGGCATGGCGTATTAGCCATAAGGGGGCATCCATAAATTACGTGAGGTGTTTTTTTTCATATTTTGGACCCCCTCCCCCTTGGTGAGATTAGGTGAGATTTTCTTTAACCCCCCTATCTAATCTCACGTGAGATTTATGATGGGAATACAAAACTCTCAATTTCTTGATTTTGTTTTCAAAAAATATAGAAGATAAAATAAAAAGGTCCTCCATCCAAAAGCTAAAAAGCAACAATACATACATCACATTTTCCTGGAGGGAGGCCTGTCCCAAAATTTATTTTTCTTTTCTTTTCTACCTACACAAAAATTACGTGAGATTTTCACAGACCCCCCTTCCCCCTCGTGAGATTTGGTAAGATTTTGCTTGACCCCTCCCCCCTAAAATGTCTCACGTAATTTATGGACGCCCCCTAACTACAACTGCCTCATCATAAACGTATTATTTCATGTATTGATCCATATACTTTTGGTGGCGCTAAACCAATTAAATGCAAATATTATAAAAACGGTGGCTCAAAATTATTCTTACTAAGTACACCTTTTTTGTGTAAAAAGCATAGGAGAATTTACTGGGTATGGTTGGGACCAGATTTTATTCATTCTGAAAGGGTTGCCGCAAAGTATCTAATGCAAACAAACCCTTTTGTGAGCAATGATTTATTGAATCAATAATTAATACACCCGGCGAGTTTATAATTTTTTACGTCACGGATCAACTTTTACGGCAGGACAAAGACGAAATAAGATGATGTTTTCTAAGTACGTGATACGCGTTTTAACATTTTTTATTTATCCAAAAATATGTACACAGGCTCTGTCAAAGGCTATGTGATTTCGAAAAGGTTTGTTTACTTTATCATTTTTTGTGCACTTGGCCGCATTGCTTTTAGAATGAATTATAGGTGGTTCAGACTATAACATAAATGATACATACAGAGTAGCAAAAAAGTTGGGACGTTTTTAAAGAAATTTAAAGTAGTGTAGGTGGCGTCCTCAAGTTAACACCTAAAAAAATTAACATTAGATATAAATAGCTCATATAAAAAAACCTTTAGGTACGAAGTTTTATTACAATATTTAAAATGTTGTAAAATTTTGCGATATAATTTGAAAAGTTTTTGGAACTTCGACACCCTGTATTTCAGTTAATATCCACTTTTGTACTAAGGTAAGTTTAGTTAAATCGCAATATTTTAACGCCTCAATTATTCTGTTGAATTTTGGCCCATTACTTAGGAACCACCCTGTATATTTTGTTATTTTGTTATAATGTGGAGAATGTCTTGTTAAACAGCACTTATTTTTATTCAATTTTAGTTATTCTAGTAAAGTTCATCAACTAAAATCGCCTCATAAAAATGCACCCTATATTTTTACAGTTATTTTTATTCGATTTTAATTAATGCAATAAACTTGATTGTTACATACGTTTTATTTTTAGTATTTGAGCATTTCTTTTAATGCAAAGAATTTCTGGTTATACTTTCAACCACTTATTTTTTATATTACATAAACTGAGTTTCGTAATGAAAATATTTTGGTAGCTTCATAGGTTAAAAGTAATACCCCGAAACGGTTTTGATGAGTGATTAAAAATTTCGAGTACTTTTTTGCAAATAACAATATATCGTCGAATACTTAATGTATTTTAATAAATATTGGTTTGTGTGCTAAGGAAAAGTAGAGAAACAGAAAATCAAGAATAATTTACACAAAAAGTACTTGCTTATAAATAATTAGGTATATAATAATCAAACTAACTAAACAGCGGACGCGCTGTGTTTTACGCCGAGTTTCCGAACATACTGCGGTTTTCCAGTGCCATTATTTAAGTCACTTTTTCGTGTTAACCGTATTCATCGGAGTGGTTCAAACCGCATTTGAAATGACAATATAAATGTGAGAGTTAGATAGAGATAGGTATTGAAATGTTTTTAATATGGTTTGAACCATATTAATAGCCGATTCCCACCTACGGGTAAAAAGTCTTTGAATTTTGACGATTCACACCTGCGAGTCATGGATAAGGGGTTAAACTCGTGCGTTTTTACCCGCCAAATGGTTTTAATTTTCCCCCATGGGTGACGACTTTTTGACAAAATTCCCTACATAAATTAACCGTTGGTACCACCAAAAGTTGTTATTCTAATTCAAATGTGCATGGAAATGATTCTACCCGTGTCCTTAAAAAACACCCCGACAATCAGCTGATGGGTGACGACTTATGCGTCACGGGTGGACACCCCTAAGTGGGAATCGGCTTTAACATGAAAAACCCCCTTAGTGTATAGATTAACGATTTTTTTATCTCTTCTACAACACCGAGAAGTTTGGTAAATTTAAATTTGTTTATTATAAAATTATTTTTTTATAAGCAATAATTATTGTTTTTACATATTTTTTTTACAAATCAATTTTTATTGAAATCTAGTATTTACTAATATATTTTATTTTAGAAAATGGGTAGGTAAAGTTCTCGCCAGTAAAGAAGATGCCACGGCGTCAACACTTCTGTCTCACTTTCAATTATTCTCCTTTTTGTTGCTCGCACACGATGTTGATTGCCGTCTTTATTTGTATGACGCTTGTGGCATCTTTGTAACTGGTTTTTAGTCTTCTTGACATTTTTAATCAACCATAAATTTTTGAAAAATTACAATTTTGAAAAACCGCTTAGAGGTATTACGTCTAACCATGTAGCTACTTAAATATTTTAAGAGATACATTAAAATTATATATTCCATTTTTAGTAGCCCGCTTAAAAAAGTGATTCAATACTAAGTCAATTAAATTATGCCTTATTTAAAAAAAATCCGTTTTTTATACCCACGATTTGGATAGAATAACAAACTATCCTACTCTAGTCCTAGGAACTTGTTGCTCATACTTTTGAAGTATTATACTAATGACAAAGTCATAAATTCGTGGTGCTTTGCAGACGTGGGAATTCAAAGATAAAATCTTTAGGAAAAGTAATTATCTGTGAACAAATATTAGCAGGAAAATAAATAATAAGTTTGTTTTTAGTGGTGTTTGATTTCTTGGAAAACCTAATGGAATAAATGCGGTAAAGCTGGGATGAATGACTCATGTTGGAATATAAGGATTCTATAGTGTTTTGAAGATAAATAATAAAGTTTTGTTTTTTTCTTTAGATAAGTCTACGAGACTAGATTTATGACCAGACATGATTCTATAGTATTTTGAAGATAAATAATAAAGTTTTGTTTTTTCTTTTAGATAAGTCTACGAGACTAGATTTGTAACTGAGCTTTTGTTTGAGTCATGCCATGTCTTTTATCAAAAACCTTAAAAGTAATAACTTTTAATATCGGGATTTGAATTTTTTCTTTTCTGGATAAAAATAGTTAAAAAAATATATTCAAACATTTACACCTGTTAATTAAGCCAATCCAATGCTGCCATTTATATACCGGATATCAACAAATATCTTAGACAAGCCATTAACATTTTTTGAATTCTGAGACAGTTTCAAATCAGAATGTGACATTTTAAAAAGTTTTTAGGCCTGCTTGATTTTTCGAAAGCCATTTTTTAATATTGCATCTAGGTGGCCGTGATCCTTTATACAGAGGGTCCATTAACTCTATTGAAAAACTTTAAGGGCGACAAAGAACAAAACTTCATATAAACCTCGATATGAACCTAATATGTACTAACTACTATTCCCTTAAGTCCTGAACAAATTTGATTTCTTTACTTTTTTTATTAAATGTACGGGTTCGCGAAAAAAATAAAAATAATTTCTCGGCATGGTCATATCGCTGTCTAATTCCATAGTATTCAGTATAGGGTAGACATGTTTAGAGAACTGATAATTTTTAGTTTGCTTTACCAATCATTATAAAAAATAAAAAAATATGCAACACTGATACTGATATATTGGCCAGTTTTTCTCTAAACAATAAATTTTGTAAAAAAATAATTAAAGAGATAATTTAATAATTACAGTAGAAGTAGGGGATATAATTCCGGGATTCCGCCCCTTTTACAGTCCCAAAATCTTCGGGATTAAATTCCTTAAAACCCGGGTTTTTCGGGATCAATAAATTAATTTCATTTTTTCAAAATAATATTGAATGAAACGAAACGCACTTAGTTTTCACGCCAATTTATTGAGTTGTCAATGCCAATAAAAAGTCAGTTTTATTTCCCAGCTGATTTTAGTCAGGTTTACGCGGTTTTAGGTGAAGAAAGTCGTGTAAAAGCAATCACCGCATCACCCAAGTTATTAGCATTTTGCATTGAAATAGGTTTATTTAAAGGTTATTCTGGATATCTTACTTTTTATTATTTATAGGGTTAATTACTGCTTCAAGTTTGTTGTATTGTATTACAAATTACAAATGTTAATGCGATCAATTAGAGATTATGAGAGGGTATGTCGATGTTGCAGAAATACAGTTTTGTTTTTATTTTTAAAAGTAATAGTAGTTAAAGTAATCAAGACGACTGTAGAAATGTCTGTCCGGTTAAACCGGAAAGTGAAAAATATGCGAAAACTCTCCTCATCCCATTTCAATTAACTATAATAAGTCTCGTTTTGATATATATTTAACACTATGAGTTATGGCTTGTCCAATAAATTCGTTGATACCCGGTATTATCATAACAACAACCCCTTTTTATTGTAAATCACCCTACCTAGCTGGTAAATTATTGTAAATTGCTCCAATGGCTCCGAACTTTAAAGCGCTATTTTTACAACTCACGTTTTCGAAGTCGGTGGTCATCATACCGTTAAAACTACTTAACCGATCTTTGTAATTTTTTTACCACTATTCCTTTACATAATTTTCGAAGTAACGGTGGTTTTCAAATTTGTCAATATTTCTACTTTTTTTATAAAAACAACTATGTCTATTGATTTTTTTCTTTTCAAAGTGTTCTCAAAAATTGAAATATTGAAATTTTAAAAAATTCTCCTAGCGTTACCTGGGGAAACGATTATCTTACGAATGAACGTAAATTTAGTTATTTACCATTTTTTCTAGATACTTCTGAAATATTACTGCTAATGCCGTATTTTTAAGAATTTCTTAACAAAAAATTGTAAACAATATTCTTCTAGTGGCATATTTTAATTTACCATTGAGTTTTATACAATAGTTTTGACTGAGTCGTAAAAAAGTCATAAAAATGTACCTTTTTAAGCAATAATTAACCATACACCTCTTTTAAAAAAATTAACACCTCGAAAAAATGACCGGGAATAATTTATTCAAAAATTAAATGACAAATTCTGGTTTAATAATAAACTGGTAAAAAAGGTTGACAAATTTTATATTTTTAAATTTGAATTTGTTTTAGGCTGAATTGATTCACCTTCGTGCGGAGTTAGTCGAGTCAAAAGCGAAAAAGAACTTTTGGAAAATGAGCTGCACAATCTGTTACTTCAGTTACACTCATCACAGCTATCTCAGCTACCTGACAGCTTAGGCGGTAAAAAGATTGATCAACACTTTAAACCAGACGTAAATGCTATAAAACAGAGATTAGAAGCTGAAATTAGACAAAGTCCGCTACGTATGCGAAGAAGTAGTAAGTAAAAATTAAAAAAAAAAATATTGAAATTTTTGTCATTTTGCGTTTTTTATTAATATCAATTATTTTGTTTTTTTTTTCAATTAAACTTAACTTTTTTGCCCTTTTGACATCAAATATATATCATGTAAAGTGCATTTCAAACTTGCCACCTTGTATCATTTCGTTATTTTTACACTAATAAAAAAATACTGAATTACGTCTATTTTCATTTTGGGACGGGCACACATTTTTGAGCCAAAATTAACTTGTTCAGGTTTCCCTTTACCTATCATCACAAACGTCAAAAACTGCAAATGGGAAGGGGGTCAAGTGAGACCTCATTTTGAAGGGTTTTAAATTCGCTTTTATAGTTGGGGATACCTGGACCATTTTTCCAAGTCATTTTTAATAAGCTTATTTTTCGTGAGTAGCTTTATTTTGACAAGACGCCCAACTTTTTCCTTACAACACTTGGTGGTAGCTTTTCTAAAGTTTAAATATTTTTAATTTTTAGCCTAGAGTGCCATGAATGCAATAAAATGGTAAATTTTGCACAAGCGGTCCCGGACAAACAGATGCAACTACCTATTTTTCCGTGACAATTTGGTGCAAAATTTGGCAATTTATCGCATACATGGCACTCTAGACTGAAAAATAAAAATATTTAAACTTTAGATTTCAAATAGCAAAGATAGCAAATGTGATGTCGTACTAAAAATAACATTTTCTATTTAAATAAGTAAAAATATATCGGGTGTCTTATTTAAAATAAGAAAGTTAAGTTCTTTTCTGCCTAAACTCGTAGTAATAGAAAACAATTGAATTCGTGACAGCATATTTATGTGGTATACCTACATATTAAATATTAGTTTGATATTATAAAAACAAAAAAAATAGGGTAAGATACCAGCTGGACACACCTAATTTCTCGGAAAGTAAGTTACGGTTTTTGAAAAACTAAAAATCATTAAAGAAGAAGTTTGAAACCCATTAAAACGAAGCATCACTTCACTCTCCCCTCCCCTCTTTCATTTTAACTTTTTAACGTTTTAACCTGAACGAGTAAATTTTGACGTAGACATGTGTCCCCCAAAAAATGAAAATTGTAAAAAGTATTCAAATAACGGAATTATACGGGTTGGCTCGTTTTAATTGAATTCCCGAAAAATTGCAAATAATCCAGGTTAAATGGAATTAAAATTATGTACTTGCAGGGTGTTTCAGAATAAGATGCTGATACTTAAGGGTGTAAATTCTTAGTTTATTTTAAGAAGGGAAGTTGAAAAAACCCTGTTCTAAATTTCTTAATTTTCAAGATACAGGGTGGTAAAATAAAAAAATCACTGAAAAAAATATTTATTGATTTTTTGTCGTCCGCCGCATGGTTTTCTTGTAAAAATGTAAGAAGCATTTCTCCACATTTTTATACGGCTAATGTTTATAACGTGGTAATTAAATAAAAGATGCATTTTTGCTATTTTAAAGACTTTCTATTAAAAAGTGTTTAAGGACGCAAGGATTCCCTCCTTCATATTTTTTCCCTACTTTTAAAAACTTGTTAAAAGAGGGACTTCAAAACAGCAAAAAGGTTTATCAGAAGTTTTCTCTTAAATCACCTACGACAGGGATAGCGAACACGCGACACAATATTTCTTTAGAAAAATGGCACGTTTTTTTATCTTTGTGACATCTCACGAAGACTTATGCCTAAGTACCAGAGTACCGTGAGTGCCGAGTTATTGGATGTTTAACCCACCTTTTACCCTGTTCCGTCAACGTTATCCAAGCACTAAAATATGCAGTTTTTGCATTTTACAGCACCTTTTAGACAACGCGGTAGTGCCACCATGGACATTATTTTTAAATATTTTAAATAACTACTACCTAGAATTGGCAGAATACTACACAGTAGTTTGCCATTGCTAACTGTGAGGTGACGAGCGATTAAAAATGCTCTACCGTGTAAAGGCAAAAGAGTCTATTAGAAAAATACAGTTCTGAGAATAACGACATTTTCTGTTTTATCCATTTTGATAAGAGACTGTTTTGTCAACCTCATAACTTTAAAAACCTCCCTAAAATTACCGTTTAAATATCAAAATGTAAAACTCTGTTGGTACATAATATAAAAACATTAAATGTCCGTTACAATAATACTACTTTTTTGAACTTCTATTGTCTTTATTTTTTAACTGATACACGACGTTTCGGATGATATCTATCTCCAACCGTTTTCAATGATTAGAAGAAAGAAAAGATTAAAGAAAGATTAAATGACCAATTTTGCGATTAGAGTCTTTTGCCTTTGCACTGTAGTGCTGATGTACAATTCCGAGATTCGAACCCGGGTCTCTGCGGTGAGAGATTAGTACCTTAGCCCCTACACATTGCTTGCCACCTACACGTTCATGCGTAAAAGTTCGTCATCCCTGACCTAACTGTTCACACCCTTAACCCTTTAGGCATCTTATTTTGAAAGACCCTGTATACTCAAATTATCCATTATTAGAAATTAATAATGTTTGAAAACTTTTATATTTGAAGAAAAACCAAAGGTTAACTAAATTATTGAATTACAATATTTCTTAGGATAGGTGTTACAAGAGGATAAATGGATAAAAAATTTTGGGATAAACTAAAAATATAAAAAATGACCAAGGGTATTTTTACAAATAGATCAAAATTGCATAAGGAAATGTAATTAAAAAAATTAATTTTATGTCAAAATTTAAAGATTAAGCCTTAAAGTAAAAAAAAGTGTTTGTCAGTTTTTTCACATTACGCATTAAAACTAAAATACCGGCCAGTAGAAAGAAAAAATTAAAAGATAATTTAAATATATTAAAGATTTTTTAAATTTGACCCTTGTGTCGAGTATTTAAGTGTTGATGCGTAAGTAAAGGAATAAAATTAAAATATTTATTTTTTGTTTTAACTTTAATGCTTAAACCTTAAATTTTGACATAATATTGACTCACATTTCCTTATACAATTTTGATCTATTTGTAAAAATATTAGTAATTTGCTCTTGGTCATTTTTCATATTTTAGTTTAACCTTGCCCTGTATATTACAAATCAAAGTTAAACCTTATATTAATTAGTTTTGGATCATGCGACCAATTTTCCCACAATGCCATTTAAGAATTTAAGGGTTTTTGGTCCATTTGTTCTTTTGTAATACCTATCCTGGGACACACTGTATATTTTTTCATTATTCTGTATAATAAGCAAAGTTTTATTTGACGCAATCTTTGGTATTAGGATGGTAAAAGTTTTGATTTGATGTTAATGAAGAAATTGTTTAATAATAATACCTTCGCAAATGTTTTTAAATTCTTTATGTGTGTTTTTAGTGAGTATTGACGCGAAAGAAAAGATTCGGAACTTAAATTTTGTTCTACGTTATTAGAACCTATACAAGCTAAAATAGAAAATGCACAACTGCTCACAGAAAACACTGCTCTCCGAAATGATATTCTAGCACTTACTGCTGAAGTGTATAGTGCTAAATTGGCAGCAAAGTACTTGGATAAGGAACTGGCAGGAAGGATACAGCAGTTACAACTTTTAGGTAAAAACATAAATGGTGCTGATAAGAAAAAAATTAATAAAACCAATCGAAACAAACCCTTTAAAACAACACATAATACTATTAAAGTAAAGTACAAATTGTAAATTAAGAATTGGAACTAATATTCTGGATCATAACAGTGGATAAGGAATACTATCTTAACTTGTTTCCGGTGGCATAAATATATTTAATTTATATACCAATTTTTTTTATGTATTTTACCTAATGTATTATTATACATATCTGTGGTAAGATGGCAAAACCCGATATATCACTTTTAGTAAAATGTTCAGAAAAGATCTTTTTAACTTTGATACGTACTAAAAATCACAATTTAAGTACAATATTTAAATTTTGCAACTAATTTTTTTCATATTAGTTCCAAAATTTATATATTGTACTAAAATTGAATTTTTTTGGACGCATCAAAGTTAAAAGATCTCACCTGAACATTTTACTAAAAGTGACATACTGGGTTTTGCCATCTTATCATATACAGCGTGTCTTCGGAAGTTCTTAACAAATGGAAAACTTTTTAATATTAGTTTTACGAAAAAGGGTCCCTTCATAAAAAGTCCTGCTTGATAAAAAAATACATTTCCACAAAAATATTTGAAGGTTGGATGTACAGGGTGGCTTAAAAATGACATGTTTCCAAATTAAAATAAGAATTATTTCCTAACTACGGTACCAAACTTTAAAAAGTTGTTTATTATGTCATTTTATGAAGCAAAGTTCGTATAAACATATACCCGGAGTGGCTTTGTTTCTGAGATACAGGGCGTTAATTATTTTTTTAAAGGTCTGTTTGTTTTTAAATATCTTAAATACGAAGCCAGATACAAAAAATGTACTTTACTAAAAGTTGTACTTTTAGTTGCTTTAAAGGAAAAAAATATAAAAACTACATAAAACGCCAGTGGCGTACAGTGAGCACAACAGCCAATATTATTAAGAGAAAAATGTACGCCACTAGCTTTTTATGCAGTTTTTATACTTTTTTCCTTTAAAACAACTAAAAATACAACCTTTTAGTAAAGTACATTTTTTATATCTGGCTTCTTATTTAAGATTATAAAAAATATATATAAAAAAAATATATTTAATATCTCATATTTAGTATCTCAGAAAAGAAGCAACTCCGGACATATGTTTATAGAAACTTTTCTTCATAAAATGACATAAGAAATCACTTTTTAAAGTTTGGTAACGTAGTTAGGAAATAACCCTTATTTTAATTTGGAAACAAGTCATTTTTAACCAACCCTGTACATCCAACCTTCAAATAGTTTTGTGGAAATGTATTTTCTCATCAAGCAGGACTTTTATGAAGAGACACTTTTTTCGTAAAACTAATAATAAAAAATTTGAAATTTGGCTTAAATACTGTAAAAACAATGCGATTTTAATGGTATTGGCTCGTAAGTCTGAAACGGCTGGGGCGATTTTTTTAAATAAAGTGGCGTTGAGTACAGTATTAAAGGGCCTTTACAACGAGGTGCTACATAAACCCCTTGCTGCTTGGAAAAAAAAATTGCTAGTGCCCCCTTGTCACTAGGCACGTGACAGAAAAAAATTCTATGTCAATAAGTAATTTAAGTATTATTCGTTTACCTAAATTTTATCCGACTTCGATATCTTGTCCTATTTAAAAAGTTATGAGGGAGAGAACTTTTAAAAACCATACTTCCTAATGTATGTACAAATTGGAGTTAAACTTGAAACGCTTGTAACTCTAGAACAAATGGAAAGATTTTAAAAAATAAAATGGCGATAAATAGTGAATCAAAAGTTGCTAGTGCCCTCTTCTCACTAGGCCATGTGAAATTATTTTTATGCCAAAAACTAGTTTAAGTGACACCTTTTGACCAAAATTTTACTCGGTCTCAATATCTTGTCCCATTTATTCACCATTTTTGTAAAGTAATATGCAATTTATGTTTTTCTTTTTAAAAAGAGTTGTCATTTAAAAAATAATACTTAGTCATGAAAATGTCATTTTGCCAACTAGTTTTATTTCTTTCTTTAATACTAATCACTAACACGTTGTAATTTTATTTTTCTTACATCACCTGAGGTCTTTATATTAATTTGCTTCTGATGCTGACCACCTAGATGTACCTCATGTTAAAAATGGCTGTAAAAATCAAGTAGGTAGGCGTAAAAAGTCTTAAGAGGATGCCGTACACGTTAAATTGAGCTAAAACGCGATTCGCTGCCGTTTTTTAAATATTTGTTTTTGGAAAAAAGTTGTATATAGAAAAGTTTTTAAAATGATCCAAAGATTATCGGAAAGTTAATTAAATTTTGGTAATGTTTATAAATTAACACATTAAATTTCACAAAATTACAAAACCGTAAAAATAACCACTTTCCGATAATCTTTGGATCGTTTTAAAAACGGCAGCGAATCGCGTTTTAGCTTAATTTAACGTGTACGGCATCCTCTTAAATATGTCACATTCTTTTTTTTATGTATTATACCATAAATGGTAAAATATATAATGTGCTCCATTTAAAAATTCAAAATGGAGCCATTTTCGGTTAATCCGGAAGTGCCTTCACCAAGTCGCGTTTAGATATGTCTGTGTCTAATACACTAGGAGTTATGGCTTGTCTAATAAATTCGTTGACACCTGGTTTTTGCATTATTTTTACCCCAATACATCATTTTTTACTTATTTTTTCAGGTAGGGAAATGCGAGGGGAAGTCAGAGACAAACTGTGGAGTCAACTTGAGTCTGAGATTCTTCTTCAAAGACATAAGACAGTAGTAAGAGCTTGTAGGCGTAATAGTTCCCTGCATACTAATCAGGATAAATGCCCCAAACCGCCATCCGACACAAACGGTAGTACAGGACATTTTGGTGATATTCGAGTGGTCGTGGTTAAGAGAAAGCCCGAACAGGGTCTTGGTATTAGCATAACTGTAAGTGTAAATTATTTTTTATTTTTAATGTGAGACAAGACTACTTGTAGCTTAAATACAGATATCATGTCTAATAGGCTATTGATTATGTACAAAAAACAGGGTAAAAAGGACCTACAACGTTAAGGGGATTTTATTATTCCATATGGTCAATGGACCCCCAACCATTAAAAAACCGCGGAGTGTTACCATTTAGAGGGGTGCGCTGGCCATTGTACGCAGATCTCATTTATAGGGTCCTTCATCCTTTAGAGTGTCGGTACTTTGTCCAGGTCGATGCTATCTGCCAACTGTAGCATTCGTCCTAGTCCCGCAAGGTTTAGTGATTTGGATTAAATTTTGTAGGTTCCAAATATGTCCTCTCGTGGACCCTCTAGACCCCTACATTCCATAATCACGTGAAAAGGGGTTTCATCCCCATTTCCGCACCACCTGCAGATGTAATCTGCTACCAGACCCAATCTGGCTAAGTGCTTTTAGTATACCAGTGTCCAGATACCAGGCCTGTAATAGTCCTCAGCTGAGTTCTACTCATGCCCAGTAATCTGGATGCAAGGTCCTGAGAGGGACCCTTAAGCATTGCCCTGGTATGCATTATCTTTGTCTCCGATGACCACAGTTCCTCATACTTTCTTTTGGTCCAATCCTTGGCCCAGCGCTTGAGGACCCCACCGGACATGCCCGGGGGCAGGGTACTGCCAGGTTTGGGTTAATGCTACCCGCAACCGCCAGTCTATCCGCTGCTTCGTTTCCTTTGATACCAGTGTGTCCTAGTACCCAGACCAGATTGACCGTATTGGACTCTGCTAATGTATTGAGAGTCTCTATACAGTCTTTAACTAGCGTAGACTCAATTGTTACCCTATTCAGTAGTTGTAGGGACGGTTCTTGAGTCACTACATATATATAGGTATTTGCCTCTGTATTGCTTGTCTAAGATCCATCTGGCACAAGCCCAGATTGCATACACCTCTGTTTGAACTACTGTTTGGTGATCTCCAAGGGCGAAGGCTAGCTCCATCCTTGGATTTTCACCCCACACACCAGCTCCAGTCCCACTCCTATTTTTAGCCCCATCTGTGTACCAGACAAGTCCTTTAGGAGTGAGAATGTCTTTCATATGATCCGTCCATTCATTTCTGTCCGGGATCTTTATTTTATCATTTCTGTGGAAGTGGTAGATTCTCGGTATGACATCGGAGCCCTCAGGCCGTGAGATATCATTTCCTCCCACCTCCCTGAGTACCGCCGCATGACCATACGATCTATCTTCCACCTCCCGCCTGATTTGAGTCTAAAAGCGGTTTTAATCGCCCCTTCTTTAGCTTTAATGTCAGGGGTTCTAAGCAGAATAGGTAGCTCATGGCCATTGTGGGAGTGGTACGGAATGCCCCCGTAATCCCCAAACACGCTAGTCTGTGCACCTTCTTCATTCTGCTTTTGTTAATGATCTTGGTGGCTGCCGGCCACCACACGACCGATGCATAAGTAAGCTTGGGGATCATAATCGCAGAGTAGATCCAATTGACCACTTTCGGCTCCCCAACTTTTACCTATCATCCGTTAGCACGCCCAGAGGCTATTTTTAGCCTTCTCTGTTTGTACACGGATGTGTTCATTCCAGCTGAGTTTTTTATCAAGGGTCACTCCCAGGTAACGAACCTGGTCCTTGAATGCAATATCCTCGCTTTGTATCTGAAGTGATTCAATAATCATCCTTCTCTTTTTTGTGAAAATACTATCTCCGCTTTCCCAGGGTTGACCCTCAGGGAGCGGAGACCGCACCATTCGTCAACTATGTTCAGTGCTTTTTACATCTTACTCTTTAGGGTTGGGGCGTGATCACCTTGCACTGCAATGCAGATATCATCAGCGAATCCCACCACCTTAACCCCATTTTTTCTAGCTGGGCCAGCAGGTTGTCTACTACGAGAGCCATAGCAGTGGTGATAAAACTCCCCCTGCGGGCATTCTCTGTCGACTCTTGCCTTGACGCTTGTCCCAGCTAGCGCGACTGTGTCGTTGACCCGGAATTCCTTAGCTGCTTTACATATGGCATCAAAGGAGATATTATCAAAAGCCCCTTCAATGTCTAAAAATGCGTAAAGTAACCCTTTTTTCCTCCTTAACTCCTTCTTCGATATCGCCGACAAGGGCGTGAAGGGCTGTTTCGGTGGTTTTACCGGGTTGATACGCGTGTTGAGATGGATGTAACTTTTTACCAGTAGTTAGCATCTCATCCCTTGGAAAAAGATTACCTTTTCCAGCGTTTTAAGTAGGAAAGAGGTAAGACTGATCGGTCTAAATGCCTTGGCTGTGTCGTATGAGTTCTTCCCCGGCTTGAGTATGAAACTACACTCACTTCACGCCAGGCTTTGGGTGTGTATCTTAGTACCACACACGCTCAAAATACCCTGACCAGATGCCTCTCCCCTTTAGATAGAAGAGCCGGGAAAACGCCATCCGTGCCAGGGCTTTTGTATTTCTCAAAGGAGTTAACCGCCCAACGCACCTTGTTGAACGTAACAACCTTACAAGCCATCTTCAAATCAGACCTAGAGGGGGATGTCTACTTCCCTATTATTGTCAGAATCAACCCTCTTGGATCCTGGAAAGTGTATCTCCAAGAGATGATTAATTATTTGTTCGGGTTCCTCTAAAACTACCCCATATCTTACTTATAAGTAGTCTTAGAGCCTCTTACAATAGACCATTTTAAAGGTAATTGTTTTCTCTTTCAACTGAATATCCTATTGACTATACTTAAAACCGCGTTGAAAAGAGTTACAGAACATTGTTTGCGAAAAAATAGATAAAATTGCCGAAATATGATGTGAGTGGCAAACTTTAAACAATCGTTTCTCGATTACTATGAACTCTAAAGAATTCTACCTAGCGTCATTTTGTAAAGGACGGACGGAGGCTCTTTTTCTATAAACCAATGCCTATACCTAAATCCCCATGGAAAAAAGGTATAATATAAAAATAGCATTTTTTTTTGCTTTGTCTTTTGAGCATATTTTGTCAAAAATTCCTTTTTTTATTTCAGTAAGAGCTATTAGATGGAGGATTTAATTTCCTACAACTTTTCTGTTAACTACTACCTGGAAAAGTGGGTAGTTTTTCACCTAACCTCAAAAAACTAAATAGGAGCTGTTTTCACCCCGTTCTCAAAAACGCACCCCTTCAAATGGTAGCACTCCGCGGTTTATTTAGCCTATAAAGCCAAGTGTTTTTCTCAACTAAAACTGCCTAAAGTATAGCAGGAGTGAAACTCACCGCCAAAATCCTAAATAGAAAGAGGGGTCGAGTTATACCTTATTCTAAAGGTCTCTCTACCCTCATTACAACTGTCAAGTTTGAGGTCTCTCCTATTATTTTTTTAATGTTTAATATTGACTTACCTGTAAGAGCAAGGTACTGTAAACTAAGGGGTTGAACGATCTTTAAAATTAATAATATGAATTACCCTTAAATTTTAGAGGTGAATCTTGCGGAACAACGTTGCCCATTTTATGCTTAAGAATATTCCGTTTAAAAATTTAAATACTTGCATCCGAAATTATCCGAAAAGAAAAACGAAATTTTGAGAAACAGTTTCTTTCTTAGATTTTTTTGTGATTGTAATAAAGATTTGAAATATACAACAAAAACTTTTAGGTGCTGTTAAATTAAGCAGTTTAGAACCTTGTTTCTATAGTACTATAGTACATGACTTTTCCACAACCTATAGTACAAGGCTATTCCACAAAAGTGTGTATTTAATTTTAATTACCCTTAAATCTAAAAAAATATTTTATAGGGAGGAAGAGAGCATGGTGTACCAATCCTTATCTCCGAATTGGAACCGAATGGACCAGCTGCCCTCTCAGAACAGTTGTACATTGGAGACGCTATTTTGTATGTTAATGATATAGATTTAAGAAACGCTTGCCATAAAGAAGCTGTATCGATATTGCAGCAACAAACTGGAGATTGTGTTTTGCAAGTTCAGTACATTGCTGCTGACGATAGTGATAATTCCTTAGAAGAAGATGGGCTAAACTTTAGGTAGGTATAAAATAATACTGTAGACCTATTGCGGAGTTATTATTTATCTTTATATCAATCATAGAAAACGTAGAGAGAAAGAGAGAATCGGTCTAAAAAGTAAATGTGCATAAAAATAATTAAATTTATTATTCAAAAATCAGAAATACACTATTGATTAATATTGCTTTTTGCAAATTGTTAAGAGTAATATTTTTTCGATTTGAAAACTGTTCATTTTTGTGGGGTAAGATTCACATTTTTACAATATTCTTAAAATAAAAGTGAATCCTACATGATACCATACTATTTCCATTAAGGGGACGTCCATTAATCACGTGATGTTTTTTAACGAATTTTTAACCCCCTTCCCTCTTGTGATACTTGGTGAGGTTTTAAACTACCCCATCCCCTATCACGTGTATTTTTTGGTAAAAAATGTATTATTATCATTATTATTTTACAATATTATCTTTAAATAAAAGTAAGTATAATCTAATTTTATTCTAGAAAATAAAGAGCCGTTATAAAAAATATTCAGATAGACATTAAATTCGCAAGCTTTTTGGTTTTTGTTCGAAATCGCACATTTAACGTAAGAAAAAAATACAGGTGATATTTTAGCCTCACATGATTAATGGACAATCCCTTACTTAAAGTTGTTATACAGGGTGATTCAAAAATCCATCATGAAAGTTGCGGCGGGTAAAAAGTGCTTTTTATTTAACTTGGAACAATCTGACTGTTAAATTTTTAAAAATTAGTTACTACTTGCTACTAGGTAAGTAGGTATAAAAGTGTACAGGTGCTGTCAGTGTAACATAAAATAAATTAGGTTTTTAAGAGGATGCCGTAGCACGTTAACTTGAGCTAAAACGCGATTCGCTGCCGTTTTTTAAATGTTTGTTTTGGGAAGAAGTTGTATATTCCAATAACCTTTGGATCATTTTAAAAAACTTTTGTATATACAACTTTTTCCAAAACAAATATTTAAAAAACGGCAGCGAACCGCGTTTTAGCTCAATTTAACGTGCTACGGCATCTTTTTAAACTATTACATTTTTGAACTGAAAATAACCACGGTTTAGTGCAAACTGTTTTTTTATTTTATTTTAACATACAACTTGGTAGAAAAAAACCGATAAACCAAAAGATGTCGTCGCAGGTAGAAAAATCAGCTGTTGGATAAAAACGGTTTTACAAGATTTATTTCTCTTTATAACATTCAAATAATTAAAGTTTTTTTTTCGTCTTATATTTTAACTTTGTTTTCCATTGTTTCTCGCAACAATACTTAAATACTTTCAAACGGTGTTGCGAATTCACGTTAAATGCCTTTGTGTTCGCCTACAAAACCGACACCTGTATGGATGGCGACGAAGGTTCCAGCGCGCATTACGCGCAACCGTCCAAACTTGGGAATCTTGTTACGTTGCATGTTGCATTACAGATTGTCAATACAACCGTCTGTAAGCAGCTTTAAATAACCCTGTATTTGTATGACATTTGTCAAGTTTAGCGTGGCACTAAAATGCCGATAAATTTAAATCGTTTGTTGCTATTGAGACCCACCCCATAATATACTTTTTTATTTTTTTAATTCTTTTCTTCAATATTTAGATTTTTTAATGAAGAGGTATGTGACTCGAATAACTCCAGTCAAGTAAAAGGGTCACAAGAAATAGTTAACACTCCTACAGCTCCTAGAACCCCAGAATCAAATTCGGTTAGCAGGTGAGGCCCACATTTTCTAAAGGAGTTTGCATTCTTAGTCATTTTTAAATTAATTATAAGAATGTTTTTGTAATAATTCTTTAAGACCATTAAAAGTTGTGATGTAATTTTTTAAGGCGACGCGACGTTGGGTAATTATCTGAAAAATTAGTTATGCTCACATCAAATCAGGGTAATGAGTGTCCTCTGTTATTAAATGGTGTTCAACATTTTACATGCTTTTTAAAACTAAAATTGGTATTATGCACCTAATAGGAATTTCATTTTTCCTAAAATATATAAAGGTGAATTAAGTGTTCATACCACTAAAACAATACGTTGGCATAAACACAGAAGGTGGGATAATTTTACTTTTAGTACATATTAATTTTGGCTCATTCAAGGTGCCAATTTACTAATGTATTTTTGGTTTGGCTTCATATTTCATGATAAAATTTAATAAGATCCAAAAAAATAACAATGGACGCGTTAAGAACCAGAGCTGACCATCCCACAAATCAATAAAGTGCTTTTACGGGTATTTCCAATAGCATAACAGATATTTATGTTATAGGGATCAAAATAATGATCATTATAGTACTAACCGTGAATATTATCACGGCGTGTACCACAATGATTGTTTATGGTCCAAATTTCATACAATATTTTATATTCCGACGATTTTTTTGTCGAATTTTTAGTTTTTGTCAGTAAACTATTCCAGTGTAGATGTAACTTAATTTATAGGACTGAATACTATAAAGTATGTCATTATGACACGTCGGACTACAAAGACAATTTATTTATTAGTGCTTGAGTGAGCTACTGCTATTTTATAATAATTATTAGTTTACTTTGGCTCTTGAATATGCGCGTTAAAGCACTTTTATAATTTGTGGGATGTTCCGCTCTGGTTCTCAACGCCTTAATTTTATCTTTTTGTTTTTTTTGTTTTTGGAAAAATTTGTGCTACATTTAAATTTATTGTACCTACAAATTCTCAATAAATTTTATTTTATTTTTATTAGTCGATAAAGTTACCAACAACAATACCCAGCTATCAGCGGTATTGTTTTGTTGTTTAGGAAAGTTTAATAAATATACTTCTTGACAAACGGGAGCTATTTCATTTTGTTTTAACAAAATGGTTTTAGCTAGTAGTTTTCATGACTTCAACTTTTAATAAAAATCTAACCATTATCTTTTTACAAACCAAAAAACCAAAAATACATGGATTTATATGGGGTGAAACTTAATATGAAAAAATGAGGGTATTTTTAATGTAAAAATTATCTTTCATAAAAAATAATACATTTTGTACAGTTCTTAAAAGATTTTTAAAATTTTGAAAATTTTAATAGTTATCTATAATTAAAACTCCTATAAAAAAACGTTTTTCGGCCTATTTTTAGAGGTCAAAGAGCTCGGTAAAATGTTTTTACAGTTAAAGCAAGACCAAAGACATTGACGTATGTGAACTACGTAAACGCAGAAATCAACGTTACGTTGTCCTACTCCATACGGTTTAAATAGAGTTAAAGCAAGAGCAAGACAGCAGAAGTAGACGACTGACGACTTAACCATACTTTTTTTGGAGTTTTTGTAAACGGTATGTTAAAAAATAAACTTGAAAGACAATAAACAACATACCTTCATAACATATATAACCTCATTTATTTGTTTATTTATTAAAATCAAAACATTCAAACAATTTGCTATTGGTATCTTATCGTGTCCGTTCGGTTCAATAGGTTGGAATGTTCAGCTGGTTAGGTTGCGTTTTGAACTTACGTAGAAATCGTTAACGTTGCGTCGGACGTAACTTCTTACTGCTCATGCTCATCTGTCATTTGATACGGATACTTCTACGAACCTGCAGCGGGACTCCGTGCTCTATAGAATTCTACACCTCGCTTTCTATCGTAGATTTCTACTGAGAAGACGATAATTGCACTTTTGGGTACTCTGTGTCACAATAGACTAAACATCGGAAATGTTTGTAAAATGTCTATATGTGTACTAATACTTCTCTGTTTAAGTGTGCAAGATGAAAAAGGACGCACATACAGCTATTGCGAATTAGATTTACGGAATATCATTAGTAAGCAATGAAGTTTTTAATTATTGCTTTTTAACACGAAACAAAAAAGGGTTAGGTTTTTAATCGATTTAAGTTTATTCTTTTACTCTTTTAGTCAATTTTGGAATATGGCATTAGCAGTTATTATGTCTATCGGTACTCCCTCCTTTTATGAAATTAAATTTTTATGAAGATTAACTTAACCTTTTTTTTCAAATAAATAGCTGCCAATGTTCCTCACTTTGAATAATTTCAATCAGTAAAGCAAAAATATGTGACCAATCTTTGCAGAAATCAAGGTCACATTGGTTGGGCAGTAAACACATGTCTAGAACTAAAATATTTTTTTATCATTGTAAAAAACAATAAAATAAATATTTGCATTCTAATAAAACAAAAATACCAAATAAATATATAAATCATAGCAAACTAACAAACACCTAAATTTATATTAGGGTTATGTGCGACTTTTTAAAATTTTGGTAGAATTCAGCATGTTCGGAGACCCCGCTTATAGGTGACCAATTTGATCGACTTTAAGCGTGTTTTCTTGTACACAGAGTGAGGTAGAATGAAGTCAATTTGTAAAATACTACAGTACACGGAGTCCCGCTGCTGGTCTTGCTTTAGCTTTTTTATTTTAAGAATGCTACGTTAAGCTTAAAGGACACAAGATACTGGTTTCGTTAAATGTTATAGTGAGTCCTACTATAGGTGTTACAAGAGTACAATAAAAATTTTAATCTCTAAATGGGGTTTAGGGAATATGGTCGCATGATCCATAACTGATAAATACAAAATTTTACTCCGATTTGTAATATACAGGGCAAGTTAAAACTAAAAATATAAAAAATAACCAAAAGTAAAGTACCTTATTTTTAAAAATAGGACAAAATTTTATAAGGAAATGTTGAAGAGAATTAAATTTTATGTCAAAATTTAAAGTTAAAGGTTTAAAGTGATAAAATTATTTTTGTATTTTTTTACATTAGATATGCATTAACAGTTTTGAAATACTTGGCTTAAGGCAGCAAATTAAAAAAAATATATGTATTTAAAATAAATAAATATTCTTTTAAATTTTGCTCCCCTTTGTCCATTATTTAAGTTGTAATGCAATATGTAAAAAATTGATAAATACAGTGTCTACGTAAGTTGGCGTCACATGAAAAACTTTTTATTATTAATTTTACAAAAAAGGGTTTTTATAGAAAGTTCTGCATGGTCCAAGAGCCAAAATACAATAATTATCAGATATCAAATCGTGTCAGTCATCTACGAGGTTTGGCCAAAAATACAATTTTTGCTCAATAGTAAAGTACCTGTATTTTTGCTAATATCACAAATTGTTATAAGAAAAGATGTTTAAAATTAAAAATTACTTTAAAATATGCCATTTTGTTTATGTTAAAAAATGTTTTTTTTCTGCGAAAATCGAGAAAATTTAAGTTTGTACATTTGTGCACTGTCCATTCTTGTTTTAATAACAATAGATTTAAAAGTTTATTTGAAATTTTCCTATGACATTTATAATCATGAAATGTAGCGCATTAATATAAATACCTAAACTTTCGGCATTATCGCAAAAAATATATATATATTTTTTTGTAATCTAGCAAAATTGCATAATTAAAAGTAATTTTTAATTCTTAACATCTTTTCTTTATAACAGTTTTTGATATTAGCGAAAATATAGGTACTTTTCTCTTAAGCAAAAATTACATTTTTGGCCAAACCTCGTAGATGATTGATTGAAATCTGATGGTTGCTTTTAGGTTTTGGACTATGCAGAACTTTTATAAAGAATAACTTTTTTTTTTAAATCAATAATAAAAAGTTTTCCATATGACGCCAACTTACGTAGGCACACTGTATATTTTATTTACTCTCATGCTTTAACTTTAAATTTTGATAAAAAATAAATACATTTTCTACATTATTTACTTATACAATTGTATTCTATTTTTAAAAATAAAAGTAGTAAGCTCCTGAATTTTTTTTTATATTTTTAGTTATAACTGTTAAGCCTGTATAATACCAATTGGAGTAAAATTTTGTATTTATTAGTTTTGGACCATGCGACCAGTTTTCTCAAAATTTCGTTTTAAATTCAAAAATTTTTGGTCCATTTGTGCACTTGTAACACCTATCCTGGGACACAATGTATATAAAAAACAAATTAAAGTACCTACCAATTAGCTATGCTACCAGAATAGTATAATTTATTTAAATATGAAATGATTTTAATTAATATCTAATAAAATAATTTACCCAAAAGTTACCTTAAAAACCTTACCTTTTAGCCAAAGTTGACAAGACAAAAAACGACTCATATTTAACAAATAAAAACCTAGTTGTTTAGTTCCTACATTTTAATTACAAAAACGATTCTTGTAAAACCCTTTTAAAGTATTATTTTAGCATGTGCAATATGTGATATCACTTAAAATTCCACATAATATTAAATTTTGTAAAATATTTCTTACTTTTTAGTTAAGTATAATTTTATTTTGTTGATGTTTTAGCATGGTAAGTTTTATATTATTTAGTTATGACGTTTTTATTTATAAATCAATATAATCAGGTTATTTAAGCTGTTTTTGTTTGTTTTTTTTAAATCCTTTTATTTTGTTAGGGTTCTAAGCAAATGACAGTAATTTATTTGGTTTTAAGCGTTTCTTACTATTTATTATGTTAGTTATGTTTTCTGAGTAATGAGTTAATTTATTAAACAGATAACGCTTAAGGAATTGATAATCATCATTGTGGTTTTTCTCATTAGAAAGAATTTAATAGCAATTGTGTGCTTTTTTTCGTATAATCCTAAATATTAGCTAAGAAAATTATTGAAGAATAACAAAAGAGACACGACAGAAAGTTAATATATTATTAGGACACCATATTGACTGGTTTGTTTTTAAAATAATTTTTTTTTATACGTTTTATTAAACTGAATTTTATATTCACTTTTGGTAGGAACCGCATTTACATTTAAAAATAGAACAAAAAAATCTACATTATCTACTTTTGTTTCCTTATTATTTGTTATATTAAAAGACATGTTTATGTCGTTTCACCAAAATAATAACACGGCCATTTTCTATTTTTTTTAAGTAATTAATATTTCAAGTATAAAAAGTATTTTAGCATGGGTAGAGTGAGTTGAGACTTTTTGCGAATATTTCGAGGAAAAACAGAACTCTACAGGCTACATTCCAAGTACTATAGATTGAAGGAGATTTTCTAAATTCTCAAAAGAAAAGCTCTAAAAATGTAATAAGGGAATATTAGGAATTAGGACCACAGCAGCACGTAAGTGGCCTAACTGGGGACAGTATTTCAAGTAGGCTCTGATTTAAAATAGTTTGTCCACGGATAAGTAGGCTTTGTTTTAAAATAGTGTGTCCACAAATGGACTTAACTATACCTGTAAAATGTTTATTTTTAATATTTCATAAAAGATTTTCTTTATAAAAAAATTGCTTCGTCTGAATGCTAAAAGCTATAATAAAAATTGCCCTATGATATAGAGGGTGCATGAAAATTCCTAATTAGAAATAATGAAAAAGTAATTAATAAAGTCCTATACAGTTTTTTCCTTATCGTTTATCATTACTGGGAAAATTAGGTGAAAACTAAAATAAATGTTTTTTTTTTAATAATTGATTTTACTTTTTATATGCATACAAAATCGCGTAAAGTTGAAGTGTATGTAAGTAGTAACACAAATAGTAATGATTTATTTAACAAAAAGTAAAAGTTAATTATTTTTACGCCATTTAAATAAGTAGTTAAAAAAATATTGATAACCATTCTTTTCTTTTGTTCTCACAGATATCAATTTTGTAATTTTAAATCTCCTTCCTCTGTATTTTGTAGGCTGATTTTTTTACTCTTTTATTCTAAAAAAAATCACTTAACTCAAGAAAAAATATTTATTTTTTATTAATTTTTTGTAACATTCCTAATTTTCTCAACACACTTTTTTACGCTTTTTAATTAGGTAGGCTAAAAAATATGTTTTTTTATTTTTCAAAGTAATATTTTCGCGATTTTGAATCACCCTGTATATCCTACGGCAAATTTTATTATAGCTTCAGACGTAGCAAAAATCTTAGTGACTTTTTTCGAAATATTAAAAATAAAAAAAATTACAGGTATAGTTAAGTCCATCCGTGGACATACTGTATACCGGGTGTCAACGAATCTATTAGAAAAGCCATAATTTTAGACGTATCAAAATAAACCTTGGTATAAGTAAATGGTATAAAAAGAGGAGAGTTTTCGCCTATTTCTTACTCTTTGGTTACTTTAGGTTTAACCGTAAATGACTTCAATTTTGAATTTTTAAATGGAATACCCTGTATATTTTAACATTTTTAAAGACAATTTTTAATAGTAATTTGACATTTTCAAATGATTTTACGCCTACTTGATTTTTTTGAGAGCCATTTAGAGTTTGCATCTAGGTGGTAGCTATGATCCTTTCTTTATGAATTTGTTTTGAATCCGATCGCAAATAAATTGGTATCGTAAGATCCGTCAAAAAATCCTTTATTTAAAAAGTGCTTGTCTAAAAAGAATTGAATTTGAAAACTAATAGGTAGACACGGAAATGTTAATTTGCTAAATTGTTTTATTCCTATATTTCATAAT
This sequence comes from Listronotus bonariensis, assembly GCA_014170235.1. Classification (NCBI taxonomy): domain Eukaryota; kingdom Metazoa; phylum Arthropoda; class Insecta; order Coleoptera; family Curculionidae; genus Listronotus; species Listronotus bonariensis. Next base: position 47,842 of record JACEGR010002145.1, on the reverse strand, counting down.
AAAAATAGGCTTTATTGTCATGAAAAATATTTAGATATCTTTGTAGACAAAGCGTATTAGTCACTAACACTTTGCGTTTGTATTTTTTTAACATCACCTAGGGTCACTAGATTAATTTGCACCCAATCATGGCCCCTTAGATGCAATACTAAACATGGCTCGAAAGAAATCAAGTAGCCCTAAAAACTTTTTAAAATGTCACATTTAAACTTAGAATTGTGTCAGGAATCCAAAAATATTAAAATATACAGGGTGTTAAAAATTTCAAATTAAAGCCATTTTTGGTCAAACCGGAAGTGACTGAAAAGTAAAAATATCGTCACCTTAATTGTAAAACCAGCTCCATTTTTAATAAAACATGCAATGCACGTTTTATTAAAAATGGGTGGTTTTACAATTAAGATGACAATATGCGTTTACTCTTCTCTTATCATACCATTTACCTATACCCAGTCTCATTTCGATATGTCTAATGCTCTAGGAATTATGGCTTGTATAAAAAATCGTTGACACCCGGTATACAGGTTCATCCAAGGTAAGTATCCGCTATTAGTAACTTTTCCATTATTCAAAATACAAAATTGTTTAAATAGGCAAACTACTTGTGCTCTTTAAGATTAAAGATTAGAAACAACAATACAAGTCGTCTTTTTGATTTGTAGAGTAAAATATTTAATATAAATAATATTTTAAATCGAACACACTTTATATTTTATCGTTATTCATAAGATCTATAAAAGTACTTTTATAAAATGTTTGCGTGTAATATATCCAATTTTATGTAGTTCATAATAAACTATTTTTTTTTAAATAAAACACCCTATATATTGTATCACCTAAACCATAAAACGTATTTCAAAGGGCTTTTGGAAAATACACCATTTAATATACATATCCATCTGTTATAGTTTTGGAAATATAGCCATCCAAAACTGAAAATTTGAATTGAATTATATCTACAACTATCGGCTATTGGCGATTTTAACTACCGATGGGGGCGCTGCTAAACGTAAACAAAGTCGAATGAAGCAGGTAATGTGCAGGTAGCTAGCTTTGGTCCTGTTACGAATTTTGGGTATTGAAACGATTTAATAAACTGTTCAAGTTTCAATACAGAATTTGTATAGATTTATACGTATTAAGTGTGTTAAAACTCGATTTGTGAGTTTGAGTAGTGCCCTTGATGGTTAAAAAGACTTTTTGTTAGTAGTGATTAGTAAAGAAAGCGCCATGTAAAACTTTTTCGGAATGAGTGAAGAACTATATTTGACGCTAAGCTCAGTATTTTCATACCTCAATCTTGAATTGCAACAATATTATTTTGGTTATTCACACGTCTTTTTATTTTAGATGTTAATGGCTCTTTTGATGCCATAATAAACGTTTTAATATAGGCGAAAAAAACTTTTTGATAAAAATGATAGCAAAACACACAGCTATTCTGCACAAGGCTCAAAAACGCGTGTTAAACATAACGAAGTAAATAAATAATGTTATATTTATATCTATATCAATGGTTAAACATGTCCGATCACCTGTTTTCTTAGGTTGCGCCGTTGACTACCAGAGGTCTCATTGATCTTTGAAATCGCCAATAGGCACTAAGCTTAGTGCCGTTACGTGACGTAGATAAAATGGGGATACTGTTTTTTAGTTTATTCTTTGGGCACCATAAAATTGAGAAAAACACATTAACGAAAAATATATTACATTGGTTTAAAAGTCAGTCACCATAGTTATTTGCCAGGTATTTTTCTCAATAAAAAGTGCCCAAAATGTAGATGTAATAAAATATAAAGGTTGTTCCATTTTAAAAAATATTTTTTGCTCGGTAATCGAAAACACGATTGCCAATTGTTTTTTTATCTTTAAACTTACAGAGCGATAATTTTTTTTATTATATTGTGTGATACGTTGCTTGCGTGATGTCATCGTTTTTTTCCTTTGGACAATCCACGAAGGCTAAGTAAGAGGAAGTTTGTTAACACGGAATTTAAAAACTTAAATATTTGGAGGGGAAGGGATGACCTCCGCGGGCAGCTGATTCCACAATCTAGAAACTTTAGGAATAAAGTAACAAACAAAGTGAGAAATTCGGGGCCTATCCAGTTGGACCGTATAGGGATGCATACGTGCTGCACCACCATGCTATTTTGAAAAATCTTCAATTGGTTCTCTTCCGGAACCACGGTGTTGGCTTGATTTAACACCGAGTAACTAAAATTAAATACAGTTACATACATTGTGTCTACGTAAGTTGGCGTCATTTGGGAAACTTTTTTATTATTAATTTTCAAAAAAAAGTTATTCTTTGCAGCCATCTGGTATTAAATTGTATTAGTCGTCTACGAGGTTTGGTCAATAATGTAATTTTTGCTTAAGAGTAAAGTATCTGTTTTTTTGCTAATATCGAAAATAATTATGCAGAAACGATGTTAAGGATTTAAAATTACATCAAAATGTGCAATTTTGTTTATTTGCAAAAAAAATCTGCTATAATCGAGAAAATTTTAATGTGTACAGGGTGTCCCATTTTGGTTGTCCCTTATGGGAAACTTGGAAACCATAAGAGATATTAAAAATCCGATACCCCATCCTCGAGCTCTTTTTGGAGAAAACATTTATGGTAAAAACAGATCATCGCTATCGCCAAGCGTTTCAGAGATACAGGGTGATTCTCGATTTTTTCACTTTTGAAAAGGTCCTGTAGCTTTGTTGTTATTACAGATACGAGAAAACTAATTGCACATTATACAGACACTTTTTTTTCCGTAGAATCCAGTGGCGTAGTCAAAAAATTTTTTGAGCTGTCATTTTTGACATATGACCCAAACATGTTTTTTTTTTATTAGGGACACCCTATAAATGATTAGGTAATTAAATTGCTTGTTTTTTTCTGATTAAAATAATATATCATAGTAGGTGGTTTAATAAATTTTTTACGTCAAATATTGGAAAAATTGTGATTTTAAAGACGCATTGCGGCTTCTATCTGTTTTTAAATTGTTTTATATTTTTGTTTTAAAAGGAATCTGTCATCCCTTAACTCAGGAGACATTTCCGTAGAAAAAAAACAAAAAATTAGTTTACAACAACAATAATAAACAAGTTATATTAATTAAACTTAAAAATTTATCAAGTTTTTTTTTATTTTTGATTTTTTAATTTTTTTTTATTTTTTATGAATTATCCATGTCAACTTTACCAATAGAGCAAAAAAACCAAAAAAAAATTAAAGTCCAAAAAAAAAATCGAAAATTTTTTGACACACCCTGTATAACTTTCATTTTTACTTTTTATAGAACATTATCATACTAATACAGTACCAAAAATTTTTTGCTTCAAATTTATAAATAAGGACGCTATGAATTTTTAAACTTAAACATAAAAATAATTATTTTTAATTTTTGGGACACACTGTATCATTTATATATATATATAAATTTTGCGTATTAATAATCTTCTACATCATATATATTATTTACCAAAATTTCATACTTATATATTTATAAATAAAGTGGTAGGAAATTTTTAAATTTTAAAATAAAAAAATGCGTCTTTAAAATCATAATTTTTCCAATATTTGACGTAAAAATTTATTAAACCACCTACTATGATATATTATTTTAATCAGGAAAAAACAAGCAATTTAATTACCTAATCATTTATAGGGTGTCCCTAATAAAAAAACATGTTTGGGTCATATGTCAAAAATGACAGCTCAAAAAATTTTTTGGCTACGCCACTGGATTCTACGGGAAAAAGTGTCTTTATAATGTGCAATTAGCTTTCTCGTATCTGTAATAACAACAAAGCTACAGGGCCTTTTCAAAAAGTGAAAAAATCGAGAATCACCCTGTATTTCTGAAACGCTTAGCGCGATAGCGATGATCTGTTTTTACCATAAATGTTTTCTCCAAAAAGAGCTCGAGGATGGGGTATCAGATTTTTAATATCTCTTATGGTTTCCAAGTTTCCCAAAAGGGACAACCAAAATGAGACACCCTGTACATTGTTCTTGTTTTGCTAACAATAAATTTAAGAAGTTTATTTAAAATTGTATATAATGTTTATATTTATAAAATGTATTAAACTAATGTACAAGCCTATATATATATATAATATTTCTACCATTATCAAAAAAATATTGGTAAATAAACAAAATTGCATATTTAGAAGCAATTATTAACTCTAAATATCCTTTCTTTATAACAATTTTCAATATTAGCCAAAACACAGGTACTTTACTCTTAAATCAAAATTACAAACCTCGTAGATGACTCATACAGTATAATATCTGATAGTTGCTTTTTAGGTTTTGTACCATGCAGCCCTTTTTATAAGAAAAGCTTTTTGTAAAATTAATAATAAAAAACTCACCAGAACCCACCTTCGTAAACACACTGTATATAAGAAAATACTTTTTTTCTGGAAAATTTCTGCTTTGTACCCTTGTCAAGTATTAAATTATTTTTCCTCATTTCTTTGAAGTTTTAGCCATTGGCCTATTAATTTTTATCAAATGAATTCCATGATAATCAGTACTGCGACCTTTCGTAAAATTTATACTTATATTCATGTACACTATTTTATTATTTTTTTGTATGTTGCTAAGAACCCTTTATTTTGTTTATTTTTATTATTTAGTTTGCACGTGAGATGATGAGACCCGCATATTTTTTTTTGTAAAAACATGTTAAAATATAATGACTCTTACAGGTTGTCACGATCTAGTCTTAGAAACAGCACCGAAAACATCAGATCTCCAAGTGTTTTAGATCTTACCAATAACGGAAATTTGACTTATACTGAAAGTACAACCAAGCAAGAAGAAACTGCTTCCACAAAATTGCAGCCGTTACAGCTGCATAGTTCAAACAACAACACATTGCCTGACAACATGACCAAATATACCGACAATTTGGCTAACGTGGATACCAGCGAACTAGTCTTGTTAGATAACGCAACACATAATATTATTAAGCTGGGAGAATTTAAAAAGTCGATGTTTTCTCTACTTTAGAAAGTAATTTTAACTGCTCAGCAAACTCTCTTATTTCAGATAATTTGTCTTCCCCAATGCAAACGAGTACAGATGTTTATTTGGACTCTGAAATTTTGTCCACAGACATCGCATCAAATGATTCTCATTCCCCGAAAAATCTACAGACTGAAACTGCTAAGAATGCTGCTTTTAACTATGATAATAATGTTATAGAAGTTGAAAAAGTAACAAATTTTTCTTTAAAGCCTCAGCAGTATACGTCAAATGAATCACTAATAAATGTCAAAAGTGACCAGAGTTTGCTTAATTCAGATGACAGTTGTAGTAGCTCTCCAATTCACAAGTCAAACAGAAACTACAAAAAACAGAAAAAGGTTAAAAAGAAATATTTCGGAGTGAAAACACTCCAAAGTATTTTTAACAAGCATGATGGTTATTCAGATATTTCTACAACTGCAAGTGAAATAGGGGAGGAGGTTTCTTTATCTCCAGCAAATAAACTGAGCACTAGGAAGGTAGATATCCCTTCTTCTCCTTCAATAAACTCTAAACTTGAAGAAATCGAAAAAGATATACAAAATAAAATACCTCTTTGTCCGGATACGAGCCCCCAGTTTGAAGAAAACATCCATAGCATTATCTCAGATATTTTTACGAAAAGCCAAATTGATTCAGGACCAATTTGTAAGCCATCAAAACCATCTATTGGCCCTTCAAAGAAATATTTTTCTCTTCACGGTCAAAATTTAAGGGTAGGTAAGGCTTTACGCTTATGCCCTAACGAGGAGTTAAGTGAGGTTGTAGATCATGAACAAAGGAAAGAAAAACTCTTAGCTAGATATGTTTATAACGCTAATTCTGTTAATGCTGATGGAGTTGGCGATCCTGATTTCGGTACACCCGTTTAGGACTTTAAAATAAGTAAGTAACTAATAGCACTGAAGCTTAGCAGCGCACATATGCTGAACTCAAATACAAATATTATGTCACGGTTTTTTTATAAAAGTGCCATTTAAGCCATCAACGCAACAAAAATAGTTTAATTAGTAGCGCACATCTGTGTAAACATTTTTTAAAATATTTTTCTAAGATTTGCGATATTTTAACAAAACCTAGTAACCAACATTTTTTAATGAAGAAGTTTATGGCAAAACCAAGTATCTGACATCTATAATACATAATTGTCTTACTATTAATATACAAGGTGTCCGAGAATATGGGAGCAATCTCTCGGATTCATATAGAAAACATCAAAATAATATGAGAAGTTCCTATAATTTTTTGTCCTCCTTTCAGATATAGTTACCGCCCAAGAGTTGGACACAAAAAAATTGAAATTATTAAAAAACTATTTTTTGGCAATCACCTCTGCTTATCGAGTAACCTAAAATTCAATAATGACATCCGGGTCATGGGTGTCGGTTGGTCGATAAATATTTTTATTTTTTTTTTTGAGAAGGGGGCTAACAAATCCTGGAAGGGATACGGCCCCCTCTCCCCTGTAGTTATGCCAGAGGCAGTGTTTCGGGATAGGTCATGTCCGTACATCCTAGAGCTGATAGAGTGAGCCAAAATAATGTTAGTACTTATATTGCCCACTTAATAAACATCCGTTTACATATGGAAAGTATGAGTTAATTTAGTTCCCCCATTATCATTAATAGCGTGGTAATTTTAAAAATATATATTTAAAAAAATAAATTTTAAAAATACGAAGACCCATTGTTATTTGTGTATTCCTTCCGTTCAGTAAAGCTTAATTATTAGGACAGTCGAAAATTTGAATAATTCTTAACATCTCGTTTCAGTTTGTCATTAACATTAAAAATTAATTTTATTACTTTAATTTATTATATTAATTCTACCAAAGTATATGCGCTTTAGGTTTTAGTGCTAACTTTTAATGAAAACTGCTAAATACTAGATAGGTAGAAATTAGCTAGGTATAATATTAGAATTTTTAAGGACTTAATTAAAAAGATTTTCTAGCAAATAATATTAACATAACATGAAACATTAACCATAACATTAGGTCATAAGCTAAGTATCGCATATTGATATTTCATAACTTTCCAAAGTTATATGTAAAAGTAATTATTTAACTAGCAAATTAACGATTGTATAAGTATTTAGGTAGGCTATACTGACCATTTACGTAGAGGTAGATTAAAAGATTAAAATTTTTGTAACTTGCTTACAAATCGTTGTACCTAACATAAACCAGTGTAGTATAAACATTCGCTTATTGGCCCGTGAGAGATTTTCGTTACCAATTTTCGCTCAGTCCATAATTCGTAAAATGCTTTTTAAGGGTTATACAAAAATTGTTGCGTAGTGTGTGTTGATGGTGGAATTATACAGGGTGCTCCAAAGAAAAGATTCATATTAAACTTGTGTTTTTTAAATGGAACACCCTGTATATTAGTTTAGTTTTGGAGTGTAGAAATAAAAATATCGTAAATTTTATCAGCGATACCTATACCAAAAATGTAAGGTTTTTAGGATATTTAGGATTTATGAAAAGTCATGGCAAAAACAAAGTTTTATATACAGTATGTCCTCGGATGGACTTTACAATAGGACAAATGAACCAAAAATTTAAATGTTTAAGAAAGTCGTGTATGGCAACTGCTTTTGCTTTTTTAAAAGACAAGATTCACTTTAAGAAATTTGTTTTATTTTTAGGATATTTAGGATTTTTGAAAAAAATTTGACAAAAATAAAACTTTAATATATCTACGCTGGACTTTGTATATTATGCTAGATTGCTAGAATATTGACTGTACCATTACCCATATGTAAATTTCTAACTAAAAATTATACAGTGTGTCCAGAAATTAATATAATATTAAATATTAGGGATCGCTGATAAAACTTCCATTATTTTTACTCCTACATTGCAAGAATAAACTAATACACAGGGTGTTCCATAAAAAAAATACAAATTTAATATGGATCTTTTTTCTCTCACCGCCCTGTATAATTTCACTCTCTGAGTCGCAGCTGACGCTCACAAAGATTCATTCACCCTTTAAGCATTTTGCGAGTTATGGAATGAGAGGTAATAACTGACAAAACCCTTCTATGTCACGGTGCTAATTTAAAGTAAATAACGAGATCAGATAGTTGTTCTCAAAAATGTCATAATCTAAACTATGTTCTACAATTTTTGTGGTATATTTTTTATGTATTAAAGGCAACCAAATTCACTTTTGGTGTTACACGTGAGCATTAAATGTGATCTCTCTCGGGTCGAATTTTGGAACTTTGTATTAGTTGCCTTTTTAAAAATGATCTTTATTTTTATAGACCGTAATACACATTATTTCTAAATTCTTCTCTATGTGAGTAAAAAACTCAAAAATGCGTATTTTTAAGCATTGTTCCACAGCATTATTGACTTTTTGTTCAACGTTTTTGTTATCTTTAACGAGACCTTATTGTAATTTTATGTTATATCCTCGCCTACGAAAAAGGGGACAACATTTTGAAAACCTTTTTTAAATTAAAACTTTTTCTTTATTTATTACATATTATGTTTTGTAATTCTTTATATCATAATAACGTATCACTAAGATCCTCTTCGCTTTAAGATTATGGGGGTTGCTACCACTCCTAAAGTGTTAGCTACGATCCTAATAGGAAGCGACCTGCACCCATATGTTTACCGGATAAAAAATATTTTATATTAAAAATAGTATTTAAACAAATGTATTACTACAGGGTTGCCTAAAAAATTGTTCTGAAAGCTATACTTAAAAATTTAAAAATAACCTTAAAATATTTGACACATCCTGTATAATGACAATTTTTATTATTATTTTTTAAATCTACATAACAGTACTAATATATCATTAATTTTTTTTCTCTACAATTTTAAATAAAGCCATAGAAAAATGTTTAAATTTAAAATTTTAAACAATAACTACCGTATTACAATTTGTTGATACATTCTAAAGATATACATATACAGTGCATTCCAATTAAAACGAGCCACCCTAAATAATTCCGTTATTTGTATACTTAAAAAAAATGTGAAACATGCCATTTTTTATATTTAGGGGAACACACTTTTGTGACAAAATTTACTTGTTTAGGGTTATCCCCTCCCCTTACTAACACAAACGTCAAAAAGTTTAAATGGGAAGAGGGCTTAGGTGGCATAAATGGTTTCAAATTCTCTCTTCAACTGGCTTTACTTTTTCAAAATCGGTTTAGTAGTTTCTCAGAAAATTTACTATAAATACCGGGGTCCCTAGCAAGTGGCTCACCCCTTTAACTTTTTATTGTTTAAAATATTAAAATAAAATTTGGTAATTAGGTATATCACATAAATATGCATTATTTTATGAATTGAGAAATTTTACATTACTTCCGGTTTAGTCGGAAACGCCCTAAACTTTCTTATTTTAAATGAGACACTCGGTATATTTGGATAGAAAATGGCATGACGAGTACAATGACACTCAATTTGATACATTTTGACATGTAACCTCTAAACATTCTATTTTTTTTTAATTTTTAATCTACAGTGAAATGAATGCAAATGTGATGTCATTATCCGTAAAACGTCATTTCATATTCAAATTAGTAAAAAGTTACTGGGTGTTTCATTTATAATAAGAAATTTTAGGTTGTTTTCAGCTAAACCGAAAGTAATAGAAAACAACAAAATTTTTGAAACAATGCACATTTATGTGAGTATATACCTACGTATCAAATTTTATTTTTATATTTTAAAGAATAAAAAGTTATAGGGGTAAGCCAATCGCTAGGAACTCCGGTATTTAAAGTGAAATTTCTCAGAAACTACTAAACCGATTTTGAAAAAGTAAAGATCATTAAAGAGAATTTGAAACCCTTTAAGATAACGTACCACAACGTATCACTTTAAAACTCTATCCAGTTGAACTTTTTGATGTTTATATTGGTAAAGGGAGGGGATAAACCTGAACAAGTTGAACAAATTTTGACAAAAATGTGCCCCGCTAAAAATAAAGAATTGACGTGTTTAAGGATTTTTTTATAAAGTGTATAAATAACGGAATTATTTAGGGTGGCTGGTTTTAATTGGAATGTATTTTATTAACCAACCTTAGAATGTATTTTAAAAAATGGAGGTTTCCATCAACAGGGTATGTCAAAAATTTTGAGGTTATTTTTTTATTTAAATATACGACTCTTAGACCAATTGTAAGTGAATACAATTTTATTAAAAACAAGCGTAAAAAGTGTTTGCCTTAGAAACAAAGGTTACTTATATTTTTTAGATTTTCCCTAGGTGCTGAAATTTTAAGGTGGTACGTTATTAAACTGACACACTGTATGTAAAAAAATCAACTAGTTTCTTAACAAGTCAAGAATTAAAATATCAGCTTAATATATATAGTTTTTAAATATTTCTCTAATTCATTTGAAAATCGTAAAAAAATAAGTTGTTTGCTAAATAAAAAAAAATGAAAAAAGTTTGAATATCCTGTTTGTATTCTTAACGTTATTAGTAGCGTTTTTCCTATGCAATTTTATTTTAGGTCAACGATATGGCATTTTATTAATAAGATGTTTGTTTAAACACTGAAGGTAAAAAACATATGAAACTTAATAGATATTGATGTACAGATTTGTATTGACAGTAGTTGTTGTTGCATGTCAAGTAATAAACTTATGGCATTTATTATTATTATTACCATATTTTATATTTTTTTTTATATAAAGTTTTACCATACTGAATATTTAGTTAAAAAAAAAGTTAAAAACTACAAGGTTATCAAAATGATTTAAAACGTGTAGAGACACAGGGTATGTGAAAACTACGTGTACAACATTTTATCCGCTAACTTCTGACGACAGAGTAGTGAGATTTAAGTCAACTTGGTCATGATTATGTTCTGTATTATTTGGGGATTTATGCAAAATGCTTTAAACAGTGGTTTGGTCTATATCCCGTGGCATAGAGACTTTAAAAAACATTTATCTCTCTATACAGGGTGTTAGGGAAATAATGTTCCTAACTTCAAGAGGTGGACATATGTCCTAAAGTCAGCCGTTTCGGGGAAAAAAATGCTGAACTTGTTTCTTTTTAGTCATAAAGTAAATTAATTTTTCACCTTAATTATTATATAATATGCCTAATAGCGTAAAATAAATAAATACATTATATCCAATAATTAACTATCTCAAAAAATATTTTCTTGCTTACTTAATACAATTTTCCGAAGAAAAACAGACAAACAGAATCCCTTACAAAATTTAGCAACATCGCGTACGCGACATGGTGTTGGTAGGCAAAAAAACAAGTATCTACGTCGGGGAAAAACAGTTTGATAGTTTCTTTTATATATTAATGCAAGTAATGTTTACCCGAATTGAAATAACATTTTATTTTTAGTATGTACTGCTGTATCAGTGCGTGCATTTTGATACGCAAAGTTTTTAGGTTCGCGAGTATCACGATATGGGTACGATATGATTTTTATTTACCGAGAGGCTCGTTGCAATTCTGAAGAAGCTAGACGTAACTGATATTCGTGGCTATTAGTGGTGTGTATCGCCATGTATTAGTGAGTTCTATCATTTTTTTAAAGTAAAATGTCAATATACTAAAAGCGTTATTAAATAAAAAATATAACAATTCGATAAATCAGTTGCCGTCTTCGTGCGTTTGTATCCCTATTGTGTTGCAACGTTGCCAAATATTTGGGAAAATTTAATTATTTACGACCCAATTGTCTCGAAAACGACATAATTTATTATGAAATTTTATGCTTTTTGCACCTCTTAAAGTTACAAAGCTTATTTCCACAACACCCTGTATATTTAACAAATCAGGTACTTACTCTAATTTTATTAAATGCATTTTTTATTGGTCTAGGTTTACCGAGACTATATAAGTTCTTTTATGCTTTCTAAATTCTTTTACTAATCTTTTCAGCACACTTATTTTTTGTCCGTGACCCTACTTATATTTATGTTTTTACGAAATTCATAATCCAAACGTGAGGAGTTCCTGCAAGGTCAGCTCATGGAGCATTTTAATCCAGTTTAATAATTATTATATAAAAATCTTTCCTTATTTTGTTGAGAAAACTTGAGCAGCAGTGTCTTTAGACCTAAACTAGAAAACCTATTTTCGGAACTTTTTATTACGTTATTGGAAAATTGTAAGTTTAATATTAAATATCCCCGCCTGCTCCTCCATTTTTCAAGCGAGACGCATGCTGAGCTACGCTGCGGGCTCGTTGCGGTAATGTGTGGCCTGACCTTAATAGTGGTCCGGGAGGTAGCAACTTCAGGAAAACAAAAATTTTTGGTTGGCTGTTTTTTTGAAATGTTGTTCTCCCGCCTTTTTAGGTAAATCCTCGGCTGTCTGACTGGCGGTAGCGGTTGGGTTGGTACCGAGCTCTAACCTTCACATTTAGAGGTGTCACCTTGACATTTAGAGTTGTCACTGATATGTCAAAGAATGCAGACCTTGGTTTTTTTCTTAGGACAAACCACAAAAGCTAAAAACCTAAATACTAACGTACCGTGGGTGTCTTAAGCGAGGTAAGAGGGAGTTTGTTGACACAGGACTTAAATACTTAAAGATTTGGGGGAAGGAAAAGACCTCCGCGGGTAGCAGGTTCCACAATCTAGAAACTCTAGGGATAAAAGAACGAACAAAGTGAGAAGTTCGGGGCCTGTCCAGTTGGACCGTATAAGGATGCATACGCGCGGAACCACGAGTTTCTCTGTTGGGAACCGTGAGTGGAGGAACTATACTGGACAATTCTTCAGAGCAGAAGCCATGGAAGTACCTATAAAAAAGCGATAATTCCCCCACAGCCCGACGATGGGCAAGAGAGGGAGCCTTTCTGTAAGTGAAGGATCATTAATGAGACGAATAGCTCTTCTTTGAATAGAATGTATAAATATGGTCATATATTATCGTTCCAAGTTTCATCAAAATATTCTGAACGGTTCAAAAATTAGAAGGGGGATGACTGTATAATTGGCAATGATAAAAGTATCTGTCAATAAAAAAATATATATATATATATATATATATATATATATATATATATATATATATACAGGGTGATTCCCGGTCGATGGTAGGTTAGACGTTTATGGAAAACGAAACGCAGATTTTTCTGAAAATTTAGCATCTTACATTTTCTTACCTGTTCTATCGATCTAAAATATTTTCAGCATTGCGACGTTGCCGCTTCTATCAAAAAGTCCTAGAAACTTTATTTTTTTAAATGGAACACCCCCTATATTAACAAGTTTTTGTATTCGCCCTTTTATTATAATACATTTTTGTTAATATTGCCCTATACCTATCTCTATCGGTTTTCAAGATAAAAAATAATTTGTGTTAAATATGGTCCAAAACATGGCACTGATTAAACTTAAGTAAATTAGTGCTTTCAATTCATGAAAAGTTGATGTTTTGGTGGTCGTTTAGACAGACACGATGTATTTAATTTACACCGAAATATCGACTCTATATCATACAGGGCGTGCTAAAATTACTATTATTTCCGTTATTCACAAAAGGGGTAAAAGATCATTTTTTCAAATGAAACCCCCTGTATATTACTCAATAAAATAAAAGATGAAGAAAAACGCTTTAAAATGACATATCATGCCCATATACCTAAATCATCAAGTTTTCTTAATAAAGCCGGTTTTTGTAAAAAAATATTTTTTAAATAATTTAACTTCAATTAACCATGGGAATATCAAACTTATGACAGTTTGGTAATTTTTATAAGTAACTTAACAGTTATTGACGGTGTTTAAAATAATCTTTCAAAATGAACGCAAATTTTGATTATTTAAACGAAGTTCTTATGAATTATTTATTTTACACGGATCTATTTTTGACAAAAATTCTGGATCGTCCTGTGTAAAATTTTGAACAGGAAGGAAAATGTAAGATGCTAAATTTTCAGAAAAATTCTGCGTTCCGTTTTCCATAAACGTCTAACCTACCATCGACCGTGAATCACCCTGTATATATATATATACAAAGGTGGGAGTAGTCGTGACTGACTAGTTAAGAAAAATATTCGAAACCAGGAGGTTATTGGGGATGCAGTCAATATGAATATGACTGCATCCCCAATAGCCTCCTGGTTTCGAATAATTATATATATATATATATATATATATATATATATATATATATATATATATATATATATATATATATATATATATTTGGTATACCTATCTCAATACAAAAATTTAAAAATTATGTTTTTAAAACCTTGGATTATCACCTGTACAGTTAGGATGCGAACCAATAAACGCAACCGCTACCGCCAGCCAGATAGCCCAGAGTCTACCCGGAAGAGAAAGGAAAACAACATAATATCAAAAAGCCAGATATTATTAAATTATTTTTCGAAAACGTTGCCACTTCCTATACTATAGAGCACACACATCTTTTGTGTTATATCAGAGAATAGTATACCGAGTTAAGTTACGATCCCGAACACACAGGGCGGCAGACTACAAACCACCGACGACAGCGGAACAGCCACATTACCAGCAACACTACTATCGCCGTGTTCGGAATCGTACTTTGATTCTGTGGTAGTACTAACTTCGATATGCCATACAAAAGGATGTTTAATTTCTCTGGTACAGAGTTAGTTTAAATAAAAAGACTAGAAATGGCTTTTAATTGCTACAAGGTTTAAATTTTCCCAGTAGGGATTGCGGATGAGTAAAGTTTTAATTATTGTTCTATTTATTACATGGTAAGTTTTATTTGATGTTTAGTTTAGGGATCACAGAAATCGCTTCTGCTACAAAGACGATTAAATGGGGGAAGAATTGTAGATTTTAGAGCTTAGTTTAAATCACTTTGGGTTTTGTTCTAAAAAATCATGGCTTACTTTTTGTGTATATCTCAGGTAATATTTAAAATAGAAAAAAGTGTAATTAGGAAATTTGTAAGGTTCCTGAGGCATTAAGGCGGGATGTTAATAAGGCCCACATTTAAAAAAATCGCGACAAAATATATAGGTTCAGGTTTTACGTTACCCATACATGCATAATACTAATAAATATCACGGAAAGTAAGTGGAGGCTGCTACGCGCTGCCTTCTTTTAAGTAACGAAGAAACTTTAAGTATTCGGATTTTATTATTATTTGGAAATAAGGTAATATTTTTTTGTAAATATTTTGTTGTTGTATATTGTTGGTTTTTAAAATTGTCTCCAGCGGCCAATAAGGCCCACTGAAGTAGGTCATATAAATAGGGTGTTTAAGAACTTTTATAGTTGGGTCAATATTTATTTTTGTAATTTTATTTATATTTAATTTTTACAATAAATAAGCAATCTTTATACTAAACAAAATTTTGCTTAACTTTCTTAAATCATTTGAGTTTTTTTAAATATTTAATATTAAGTGGGCCTTATATGCCCCAGGTACCTTAAATAATTATCTTCTTAATTGAAAGGTGTAATCCGATATTTAATGCTCCGTTTTTGAGCTACGACATAAACTTGCATTTTTAAATGAAAACCATAGTTGGCAACAAACAAAATATTATACTTTAAATAAAAATATGACGTACTTTTTTGGACATACCTAATAATTTTTAAATTTGTGTGTTTTTCTAGTTGGTTGCGAAACAAGTAAACTAGTATTGTTGAACATTCCATTTATTTTTTTGAAATCGTTTCCAATAAATAGTTTACCTCTCATATGCTTGTGAGATTCAGTTCACAAAACAATAACTATTATTTAGGATTATAATGAATAGGGTTTTAAAAGATCTACTATTGGTATAAGCAATAATAGTGGAATTTTCAAAAAGGTTTAAATAGTAATGTTTCTTTTTAGTTTAATTTACAGCACTTTTTTAATCATTATAGTATAGTATTTAAATTGATGCCTACTTGTTTTTGTTATTTATTTAATCATTTTGGGTTGTTTTTTAAAGTTTAACCAATTTTAAATACTACTAATGTCTCTTTAAAGGTTTTATATAACTTTTAAAAAATATTTTTATTTCTTAAAGTTATTATTCACCAAAACTGCGTTATTTTTTATTCAAAGTATATTTTGGTATACATCGTTAAAGGCCTTTTTAAAAATGTCATAACCAACTATGGTTTCCATTTAAAAAATGACGTAGCACATAAACGGAGTACCACATTAAATATCGGACTTTAACTTTCTATTAAAAAAATATCTACAAGTTTTCTATTTACCCTGTTTTTGTTTAAAATCTTATTTGAGCTACAAAGATAAATAAATCTTTGGAAAAAAATGGTTTTTACAAAATATCTAGCAATCCATGATTTTTTGGACAAAACGAAAAGTGATTTAAACTAACCTCTAAAAACTACAATTCTTTTTCCATTTAACCATCTCTGTAACTGCAGCGGTTTCCGAAAGCCCTGTACTAAACATCGAAAAAAACTTAACCTGTATAATAAAATATCCCACTGTATGCACATTTCCCCTAAAAACTAAACATGTTTTTAGATACTGTACAAATAGCCACATCTAGATTTTTTACCATTTATTTTATTAACTTACAGTAGTTTTGTATAGATTAATTAAATCGTCATTAGATTATATTTTTAAATACTAATTTTATTTTTTTAAAGTCGCTCAAATTAATAATATAGATAAAGTATTAGAAGATAACCCCATATAATTGATAATAAAAGTATCCGATTTTAAAATTTGGTTACATTATATCTCATCTTACATTAGATTTGTGTCGGCAAAAACAATAATCGTTTTAACTATAGACACACAAAACAATGCTAATAGTAGGGGAGCCCACGATGCTAAATGGGGACGATTGAGAATGTCGTAATGCCGTTTTTGTGTCAACTTTGTAGCCCTTCGCTTTCTTTACGTCACTCTAAAGCTGTCACATAACTGGAATATACACTGTTCAGTATGTAATTAACTCCCCTATCTTAATCCGACGCGCTCGAAAATTTCCGATGGATATATTTTTGTTTTTTATGATCGGCCTTGTATACGAGGCTCATATTTGGTGAAGGTACTTAACCGGGTACAAGTATTCTTCGGTATAATAATCTGCCGCGCTGTAGTAAATCCGGAAATCCCTCTCTTGGACTCCCCTACCACAAATATGCTTGGTCCCCGACTTGGTCCAAGCCCAACACCAAAACTTTAGCATTGATTCTAGTCTAGTTTATACAAAAAACTATTATTGTCTATATAGTAAAATATTTTTAACTGTTGCTAAAATTTATGTGGTAGGTAGTAAATTACATACAGGATTAGTTAAATAAGATAACACATAGGCAGTGTGCCTGTGTGAGGAAAAGAGAAAAGTCTACTTTGAATACCGACGTGTAAACATTTCGTATTGGATGATTCACCATACATCCTTTGTTGTTGCTTTACTGGCCGATATGTCTTTACATATTCCTTATCCAGTGTAATCTTTAGTATTGAATTTTATTTCTTGTAAACCGTTTCCAGTTTGGTTTGAGATTAGAAAGAAAATTTGCTTTTTGCTAGTTTCTATGCGTATTTGCAATCATGATTTATTTATAAAAAAGCAGTAGCGTCTATCAGCGATATTTTAATATCTAGATGTTTATTAAACATTTAGGTTAACATTCTTATTCTTCAACATATTTTAAATGTTGATTTGAGCAGACATTTTTGAGATATTTAGTTTTAAAAATTCGTTTCCTTATGACCAGGTCTAAGCTATACAGGGTATTTTTGTGCCTCAGAAGCATTTGCGCTGAATTCCACTATTTAAAATTTTACAGGTCAGCGAAAATCTTTAAACCTTAAAATTTCAATGTAAACTAATGCCCTTAAAATTTAATAAAATCAAATAATAAAAGAAAATAGAACACATTTCTTTAAAACATTTTCTCGGATCGTACGCGCCTTATTTTCAGAGAAATAACGTTTTGTTGTGTTGTTTATTGTCGCTATCATCCGATTCTAAGCTAGAGGTAGTAACTTTTTGTGTAATTGGTAAAAAAAAATCAGCAGTATTTATTTCATAGTTGTAATTTAAAAGTGTCCACTACTCTGTAATAACATATAATATTTGGTGATTTAAATTTTAGTTTCGTTTTTACCAAAAAATAAAGTAACATCCTATCTATTCAATATCATCTGATTATGATTCAAATTCAGAACTTCAATTTAAAAATAATTGTTACGTTCTGGTATTAGATCTAAATGCGGTAAACTACGCGGCGCGTCTGACACATTTAAGTCGTGTCTTTCTAGTCGTGTCACCTAGCACGCGCTATACGTGTCTCAATTTGCGCTTTGCCTAAGTCTCGTTTCACACTCTCCGAAAACGGATAGCCGGTGACGGACCGACGCTATCGCAGTATTGAAGTCTAAAGGTCGGGCCACACATAACATAACCCCCACCGAGCACGATTTTAGGGTGATAGAGGAAAGTGGAGCAAATCAATTCGGAAAAATTCAAAAGCACTTTTCATGCCCTAAAAAATATAAAAAGCGTTTTTGTTAGGCTAAAACAGTTTTTTTTACTTATCTTTGTACCTTTTTATCCAAACTTTGAGTGTAGTATAGGTAAAAGTCTTACATAACCGCACCGATGCCCCATAAGACCCGCACCGTAGGACGACCGTGCCTCGATGCGTTTTGTTTAAATTTTTAATTTCGACGGTGATGCATCTTACGGTCTAAGACATGCCCAGTCAATGAAATCATCTAAACATCGTGGATCAGATACCCGCATAGCGCCGATGTTCCCCGAGCCAAGCTTTGAGTTTACCGGAAGTAATATTTTATTTCATTACATATAAAAATTATAAGTTAGTTATTTAAGGTTAGTTGTTGTAAACAAAAAATACAAGAAAAAGTAATTTAATAAATATTAAAGAATGTAAAATGAATTTTATTGTTACATCTTGTGAATAATATGTAAGTAAAACTTATGAATACATTGCTACTTTTTGTGTGTGGTATGTGGTCGGGCACGGTGCGGTAATATTAAGTGTACGGTATTTGATTAGAACAGTACAACGGTGGTTATGTGTAGCCAAACCTTAAAACTGTGTTACCTTATTCGGAAAGGTTTATTTTACGTTAAGGTGTTAAAGCGTATAATAATTGACTCATATTATTGCAGTTTGATTAAATACAAAACTTTTGGCACCGCATCCTCCCACCGTTAACTAGGGAAACGCAAGGCCACCGGCCCGTAGCGGTTATGTGAGGCCGACCCCGACGTTAAGAATCCATATAGTCGGCGAGCTCTCATAAGGCTTCATATATTTTTTTATCAGTCTGTCCAGCCCGGCTCGGCAAGTGTGAAACGAGGGTAAGTATTTCGGTGATATTAGAAAAAATCAAATGAACGATTTTTCCCAATGTCTGAACTGTTGAGATACGGAGTGGTAAAAACGATATATATTTTTTAAATTTTATCAGCTTATATCTTAAACGTTAAGCCATTTAGGACATAGGTTCTAGTTGACCTTTTTAAAAATCACTTAAGGATTTACAATTTAAAAGATTAGCATCCTATTCTGAAGCAGCGTGTATTGTTTAGACCCGGACATACAGAAAGTGAATTAATTAAATCTAAATATATCAAAAACGAATGCTTAAATGTTAAAAAATACAAATTTATATGTAAAAGTTAACTACAGAGATGCACAAACAAGTTATTTCGTTTTAAATGTCTGCTAGATACCGCAGATGGCACCTCCTAGAGTCTACAAAAAAAAAAAATAAAAGCAGATTACAAATTTTCGCCTCACAGAGACCTTTTTAGACAAATGTTGTGATAATACACATTAGACTGATTTAAAAGAACTGACCATTTGTTTTTCTTAACTATATCGAAAATATTGTTGGAAATGAATCATGTGGAAGCCACAGCCCTTATATTAATGTTAAAGGTGCCGCATGATACATTTTAATTTCCCATATAATTACCATGGTAAAGCTTGTTTTTTTTTTTAGTTTAAAATTTTATAACTCTGTAATGGTTTATCAAAAGGCTAGACCAAATCATTATCTTGTATAAAATTGAACGCTTTACACAAAAGCTTTCTTATATTTTTTGATATACCGACGCATGTTGAAGTTATTCAACTGTAAAATATATGTAATTTATATTTTCTCATTTTTTTCCAATTTATCAAAAAATGTTGTCAAAATTTTTGACAGTTGAATTAAAGGATCTTAAAAGCCAAAAAAAATGGAATACGAAAAGTTTTGAAAATTTAACATTTTTAAAAAACTTTATTTGTTTTTTAAAAATGTCGTCGAAAAAATATATACAAAAGAATGATTTGTTCTAATCTTTTTGATAAATCATTAAAAAGTTTTAAAATTCTAAACTCAAAAACAAGCTTTCCTGTGTTAATCATATGGGAAATTTAAATGTATCATGCGGCACCTCTTAACATAAATATAAAGGACTGTGGCTTTCAGAGGATTTTTTTATCATTTACAATAATATTTTCGATATAATTAATAAAAAACAATAGTCGTTTTTTAATCAGTCTAATATACATAATATACATTATTAACAAAATAATTTATAAAGCCCTAAAACCAGATTATATTTTTGACACCCTGTATCGCCAAAATAATCCACTTCTGGATTAAGGTTTAGATCGTCATATTTTAGCGTTAGGAGTTGACTCCGACCTGCAAATCAGATATCAAAAACACATTTACTAAATTAAAAAAAAAGAATGTTGGGTAAGCAGGGAGCAACACAAACCCAAAAATCGTAGCAGGAAGAAGTCCACAAGACAAAAAGTTTGTGTACTTATGGTGCAAATAGTATTATTTTAATTATATTAATAAAATTAACTAACAATAAAAACAAAAGTTAAATGTAAGATGAGATTTTTCAGTATTTTAGTAGTAAGTAATCTTAAAATCTTAAGTCACTAAGCTTTTGCACTTGTATCTAATATATTTCTATATTAGTTATGGTCTTGTTTTTCCTAAACGCGTTTATCGTTACTTACATATCTATTATAAAAATAATAGTAAATTTGTGTTTTATTTCTCCTGTTCCCAATTTTTTCATTTGTCAAACAGTAAGTCTGTTATTTGACTATAAAAACGTTATGTTATGATTTTAAAAACTTTATTAGTTCTTGGTCTGAAAACATTCAGGGTCTATACCTCGGAACCATTTATTTATAGATCCCATTGCTTTTAGATTGGTTGGCCTATATCAAACTATTCAATAAAAAAAAACGAATAACACATTTTAAACACTTTTTTTTTAATTCAGTAACATATGTATACAATGTTTTAAACTTTCTTTTATTAAAATCATGTGTCATAGCAAGGGTTTTTTGTGTACAAAATAAAAAAATTCTTGTCTCATTCCGAACAATTAAATGCCCATATTTACTTTTTACGAATAATCTTACAATACATGTAAAATTACCCATTATAGAGCCCGTAATTAGCAGAGGTAGGTATATAAGTACAAAGCTAAAAGTTGATTTTGTAATGTACGCAACAGAGGTTGTAACGATTAGCTACTGAAACTCTGGCTTGATCATCGTGGCTTTACCAGATAACAGGTAATAAACTTGTATACAATTGAATACCAAACGATAAATGTCCAAAAATAAGAAATGTTCAGAAGAGTGCTTTTTAACATTATTTGATATTAAATTGTTTTGCCTAGTTTGTGATATATTTAAATGCTTTTTAGATATGATCCTAATAAATATTTTCATTTCTTTGAGTACCAAAATATGCATCCACTAACGAGGTATAATATACAGCAAAAAATGATTTTATAAAAAAGTTGACTTTTATTGACCACCAGTCACTGCAAGCACCTAAGCTGAAATAAATTTAATAAATCGAATACAAGTTACTTTTGTGAAAACACTTGGACCCTTTGAAAATAATTTTTATTGAATAGTATTACTTGGGTGCACACTAAAAAGAATAATACAACTTCGGTCCTAACCTCGGAATATATTTACCCTTCCAAACTTGCAGAATACTTAGAACAAAAAAAGGAAAAAATCAAAAAAAATTGTAATAAGTATTAATGCCGCTATAAATAAGTATACCACTGTTCTCAAGATGAAAGTAAGAAACTATACATTTAAGAGTTAAATAATTTCAAACATTAAAATGTGTTTTAGTTTGTTGTAATTGTTTCGTATTTTTGGATAGATTTTTCTTTTTTTCTTTTTTCAGCCGTTCTACAAGTTCAAAGAAGTCTTATTCTTTATTGCGTGTATCCAACTACCAATCGATAAAATAATCGGTCTAATCAATATACAACTCTTAAAACAAATTCCGTTGGGGGTATCTAACATATATTAGTAAAGAAAATGTGTGAATGCAGGTAAAGACTTTTTTTCTCTCAATTTTTTTTGTGGTTAGTTCTGGTTAGTCAGTATATAAAAATGTTTAAATAAAGTTGTTTTTATTAGATAATGACCCTTTTTTTTGCTCCTCGACATTTGCAATTTTTTGCATCCTCCTGGATGCCATCCTGCCGGCGCCCATGATAACGGCCCTACTATAAGTGGCATTCTTTTGAAAAATTATTAGTTTTACTTCCATCAGTTCTATTACTTGCAAAGTGATCACGATCATTTGGTCACGTTTCATGCCATTTGAAATATTAAGAAACATTCAAAATGAACTTAGCCACAGAGGTTTCCGAAAGAACGGTATCAGTTTCACTTCTATCAGTTTGTTTACTTATAATTTCTCGAAAAGAATACCACTTTAGTTTTTTGCCCCAAGGCCCCTGCTGACCTAGTTACCCCACTGCCGCTAATATTTTACTTCTTTATTATTTTTGCTAATACTTAAAAAATGCGTTTTTATCATCAGTTGTGAACATTCCTCTAAAGATTCAACAGTGGACTGGATCAATTAAAACAGGATTTTTTTACGTTTTTCACATACAGAGCTGCCTTTATTTACTAAAAATAATACAAAAATTGCTACAAAGCCAAATAAATTTATAAAATTAAATGTTATGCAAATATAATATTGTAGTGTACAAGAACATTCTTAACTATATCTATTCATATTTACATCTTAATTTTAATGCAATATCAACTAAATTTCTACTATCGACAATAACATATCATAATTCACTGACACAGTGTAGGTTGGTGTTAGAAGAACTCATAACAAATTTATACAGTGTCCCTCTGTAACCAATGACGAATAGTTAACATAGTTTGCTGTAGCAACTAGTAAGATTTCATAATGATAATATTTCAGTTATAAAAGCCAACCAAGTTTAAAACTTATAAATTTATGCGCGATAAAGTATAACATCTACGCTTTTCTATTTTTTAAAGTGTGATCTATAAAAATTAATATTACATACCAAAAGTTTTGTGGCATACAGCGATTTAGAAATTTCACTAGTAGCTTCTGTTGGTACCTATAAGTGAAGGGGAAAATATACATCAAATATAGGCGATTAACCAATAATAAAACAGTTTTGACCAATGCGTTGTATTGACATTTAATTCATAAGTTGAGATTTCGGTTGATCGCCAAAATTTAATAATAATTATTTTGGTAGCGATATATTATTACAGAAACATTAAATTCGTTGATAAAGGAGACGCATGTTAGCCTTTTAATTGTCACAAAATTAAATGAAAGACACAGTGAGACAATTTCCCTTTTTTATTTTAAGGAAATGAAATAAAAATTAAATAAATCGTTTGCAGTATCTCTACAAAAGCTAATCTAATATCTACAAAAATCTATATACAAGGCAAGTGTAAAAAGTATTAAAGTCAATAGAATATTTCTAAGTAACTCTAACTAAATAAACAAGGTTTCTCTAAAAGGTCTGTACAAAAAGCTACCAAAAAATCCTTGGGGCAAAATATAACGATCTACGCAATTTACCTTCCAGCTCCAGAACACAGCGTTGGCCGTTTGGGAGATACAGGGTGTCAAAGTTTTAATTTTATTATGGTTATTTTTAAATATTTTGTTTAACATTAAACATTTTTGGACCAAATTTGGTATTGGAAGGTTTTTCAGGATTGGAAATTGAAATCTGCCTATATTTTTCCCATAAAATGTAGAGGGAGCCACCTGCAGTTCTTTGCTTATTTTAAAATACCACAACTTTTTGGTGCATCGGTATAATATGACTTTAATGAAAATTTCTTATCTCCTATAATTTTTGTCCAAAAATGGTATACCTGGTAAATATCAATACGAGCAACTGTTTATGATATATTTCGGATTAAACGTTTTATCCCACAGAAAAAAATGCCTCACGCTATATCTTTGGCACCCGGATTTTTCTAAAAGCTTTAAAAAAATGCAAAAACGGTCAACTTTTGGACTAAGGTAAATTGCGTTAGATCGTTGTATTTTGGCCCAAGGAATTTGTGGTAACATTTTTTACAGACCTTTAGAGACACCCTGTATAATACTAGATACTACTACACTACTAAAAGTCTAAATTTCAATTTAAACTAAAATGTGACAAGATGATCCAACTAGACGATACATAGAGCAAACTCCAGGATTAATAATAAAAAAATAACTAAAAGCTGTAACTATTTAATTCCTTTATCCTATAATGGTTTGGAAGATACCGGGTAAGCTGAGAAACTGTCACTATGAGACTTTTTTATAAATACCTTGGGTTAGTTCTGGTTAGTATATTTAAGCATTTCCTGTATACACATCGTGTCAGTTTAAAATTACAACAGACAACTTTTGCCAATGCGTCGAAATTGGACGGTCTAAAGCGAGATTGACGCTTCATCCTATCAAAAATATTTCAATGCATGCGTTCTCTAGATTCGACACACTGAAACTCGATTACTAGCATCCAGCTGGCACAACGCGTATACTTTCAACTGTTATAAAATATGTATGTCTGGATACTAGCTTTTTGGTTAATATGTTTTTGGATGTATTATGACTTTTGCGCCATCTAGTTCGACCATCTAAGTATTTTACAAATCGATTAAAATAAGTTAAGACCATGGTTTCCCAAAACGATTCAAGTTTTTATTTCATATACTTTATAAACACGAAAATCGTTATTTGACAATAGCAGCTGGCATTAATGCACAAAATATGCAGTTAAAATCTGATTTACACGGCTAGTCTTTACCCTAATTTCTGTGCCAATTTCCAGGATGACAATTATAGCTTAGTGACTTATTGTTCAAAAATGGCCCGATACTTCGGTTTTGAGTAGAAGCAAATGCTTTATACAGTGAATAAAGTATGTCAACATTAGTAGATTTTTGAACAGACCCACCTCAAAAGTCCTGCTGGCACCCCCACCCCCCTCAAAGTTGGTTAAGGGATTGATATAGTTTTTTTCTAATATCTTCTAAACGGTAAATGATAAAAAACTGATTTTAGTGTCGTTAGATGGAGCACAAAATTCTGCAAAATAGTAATAATTAAAATTGTATTTTTGTTTATTACGTAAGAATCTCCAATATAGAAAAAGTTGGAGGGGAGCATCCACAAGGCATTTTTTACGATATATCTTCCAAACAGTCTACCAAACAAAAAAATATAAGAGACAAGAAATTAAGGCCAAAGTTTTCCCTATCGAATGGTGTATAACACTATACCATTTTCTTTTAAATTAAAGCTACCAGTGGCGTACAAAAGTAGCACTACACCAGTATAGTAGGTAGTTAAAAATAGAAATTTTTAATGTTATACTTTTATTTTATTTTTTTCAGAATATTTCTCACTTTAGTTATATTAATTGGTAATATTACCTTATAGTAACATTAAAAATTGTATTTTTGTTGATTTAGTAAAATTCTACAACAAAAAAAATGTTGGAGGGGAGCATCTACACGGCACTTTTTACGATATATCTTCCAAACCATCCACCAAATAAAAAAAATATAGAATACAAAAAATAAAGGCCAAAGTTTTCCCTATCGAATGGAGTATAACATTATATTATTATCTTTTAAAAAAAAGCTACCAGTGGCGTACAAAAAGTAGCACTACATCAGTATAGTACCTAAAAATGTAAATTTTATGTTATACTTTTATTTTTTTAAATATTTTTACTCTTAGTTTTATTAATTTATAGTTATTTCTAATTCTGCATACTAGTAATAATAAATATTCATATTACACATAAAAAATTTACCAGTACAAAAATCAAAATCAAGACGTGTGGATTGAGTTTGGTACTGGTAAAAATGTAAGACATATTTCTTTTTTTTCATTCACTAACCGGTTGCGATACCACGTCCTCCTTATGGAAAACAAAAAAAAAAAAAAGTGTTGGGAAGCTTGGGAATCTTTTCCGGAAGTTACAGCTACTTTCATTGATTTATTGCAGCATTCAAAAAACCTTCATCTCGGCAATTAAGTGTGATCTCAAAATTCGTTGTAACCATTTACGATAAACATTCTGATAGTAGCAACATTGATATTTGTCGAATGCAACTTTTTGCCCAAAAAACAATGAATGCTTTAGCACTTCACATTAATCAATGCATTTATTAAGCAGGAATTGTTTGGGGTAATCTCTGCCAACCAGTGGCTGAACTTCCATGTCCATCTGAATAGGGATGGATTTTAGAGAATACTAAATGGACACCACTGTGGACCACTTTAAAAATGAAAAAATATCATCTGATACACTATTAAAATGTAAATGTGGCACAAATTGTAAATGTTTTTTAAAAAACTTAAAATATACCAGGTTATGTTTGTATAGCGGAATGTTGTAATTAGGTATTTTAGGTTGTGTAATAATGTGTTTGTTTTTTATTGATGTTATATACAGTGTGTCCCAGGATAGATGTTACAAGAGGACAAATGGAACAAAAATTTTTAAATTTTAAAACGAAATTTTGGGCGACCAGTCGCATGGTCCAAAACTAATAAATACAAAACTTTACTTCAATTGGTATTAAACAGGGCGAGTTAAAAAATTGACAAAAATATTTTTTTTTACTTTACTTTAATTTTTGACATAAAATTTAGCTCTCTACAACATTTACCTATACAATTTTGTCGTATTTTTAAAAAATAAAGGTACTTTATCCTTGGTCATTTTTCATATTTTTAGTTATAACTTGCCCTGTATATTACCAATTGAAATCAAATTTTGTATTTATTCGTTTTGGACCATGCGACCAGTTTCCCAAAAGGACGATTAATAACTTTCAAAATTTTTGGTGTAACACCTATCCTGGGACACACTGTATAAGCCATATTTGTTGTTATCTTTATAATAAAAAGTTATTATAATACTGTTGTTATTTATTTAAAAATATGATGAATCAAATTATAAAACAAAAAGAAATAAGTAAATAAAATGTAAAGTATAATTATTAATTTATAAATCTAAAGTGAAAAATAATCTTTTAAAATTAATAGAATAACATTAAATATTTTGATTTCTAGTTACTTTACTGGTGTAGTACTAATTTGGTACGCCACTGGTAGCATTATTTTAAAAGATAACTTTGTGGTTTGTCGTTTATGTTGTTTATTGTTTTTTTGTTAATGGTTTGAACGATATATGGTAAAAAGTGCCGTATGGATACTCCCCTTCGACTTTTTTTGTTGTAGAGTCTTACCAAAAAACAAAATATTATTTTTATTATTTCTATTATGCGCAATAAGGTAATATTACCAATTAATATAACTAGAGTAAGAAATATTCTGAAAAAATTAAATAAAAGTATGACATTAAAAATTTCTATTTTTAACTACCTACTATAAATACTGGTGTAGTGCTACTTTTGTACGCCACTGGTAGCTTTAATTTAAAAAGAAAATAGTATGTTATACACCATTCGATAGGGAAAACTTTGGCCTTAATTTTTTGTGTCTTATATTTTTTTTGTTTGGTAGACGGTTTGGAAGATATATCGTAAAAATGCCTTGTGGATGCTCCCTCCAACTTTTTCTATATTGGAGATTCTTACGTAATAAACAAAATACAATTTTAATTATTACTATTTTTGCAGAATTTTGTGCTCTATCTAACGACACTAAAATCAGTTTTTAATCATTTACCGTTTAGAAGATATTAGAAAAAACTATATCAATCCCTTAACCAACTTTGAGGGGGGGTGGGGGTGCCAGCAGGACTTTTTGAGGTGGGTCTGTTCAAAAATCTACTAATGTTGACATACTTTATTTACTGTATAAAGCATTTGCTTCTACTCAAAAACCGAAGTATCGGACCCTTAAGTCACTAAGCTATTAAAAGGTGTGGATTATAACCTATAAATAGGTATAATATATATTTTTAGGTTGTCACACTAAATTTGGACAAAAACTTGCCATGTAAAACCTGATTAAATAAACGGAAATTTAAGAAGTATTTAAAGCAAATTGTAAAAATTGCTTCTTTAAAGTTGTTAATATAAATTTTTTCAAAAGTATTTTTTGTTTATATTTTTATCAATTTATAAAGATATTGTAATAAAAGCATTTCATATTTCTCTTGAGTTTTAACATTATGCCACATTTCCAATGCTAAGAGCAACGACATTCTTATGAGCATATAGCAAATGAAGTATAATATAATTGATATAGAATATTATAATATTGGTAAAATAATAATAAAATTTAGGGCTATTTTAAAATATTCCCCTATAGTATATTAATATATTTTATAATTACCCACATATTCTAACATAAACAATGGGAAACGACGTCCTTATAAGCATATAACAAATGTAGAATAATAAATATTTTTCGGCGATCGTTTATTTACAAGTTTTAACAACGAGTGCGATATTATTTAATAGTAACTCTTATTAATGTATGGTTTTCAGTTAATCAACGATCCTAGTATATTTAATAAAAATACACAAAAACCCTCTTTTTTATTTTGTCTGTTAAATCACAGTTATTTGGCACCTGTTAAACTGTTGTTGTTGAACACTGAATTTTCACGACCTGATAAAAAACGATAGCCGAAAAAATATTATAATTATAGTCCGCACGTTTAGTAAAGGAGCCACCGACGTCATCATTATCTGCGCGAAATCTCCTGTATCTCTCTTTCCATCCCAGTTCTGTGGGCTTCGTATCGTTACCTAGGAAGTAGGATTTTTAAAGTTTTAATTTTAAAAATAATTTAAATTTTCAATACGGGTTAAGGGAATAACAGAAGATTTCGCGAAGATAATGATGACGTCGGTGGCTTCATTACTTAACCCTCGGACCCTACTTAGTGTATTAATTGGCGATTAATATTATCAACCCTTAATGCGATCGGTAAGCACGCGCGTTCTACTACCATGATTATTAAGCGCCGATATTAATACTCTTATTTGTTAATTACCTTCTACAATATCCCGGAAAAATGTGTAGTTATTTCCCATCGTGCCCAAAGAAACTTGAATATTAAAATTCAAGTAGGGAAGTGTCTCCTGGTCTATAAGAAAACATATTATATTGCTTAAACAACTTTAAAACAACATTCTAATGGGCCAGAAGATAAATTTATATTTCGTTGCCGCAGTTTTGTTTGGGCACGATGGGCGTCAAAAGTAAAAAAAAAAAATTTTAAAAGTGCTAACTTTAATGATTACATAATTTCTTTATGACTATGGCGGTTTTGTCAATAGACAAAATTTTAGAATTTTACCTTAAGCAACAAAAAAATATATCAGAAAAAGTCTGTTGTGTCTAAGAACTGTGTTTTTAATGAAATATTTTAAAGAATTTATTTTTATTTATTTATTTAGATATTTATTCACACAATACAATACAACTTACTATCCGTTTTAATTTATATTTAAATTTATTTTCTTTTAAAAAACAAAAAACATAAATTAGTCGCAAGTTTGTAAGTTTTAAAATATTTTTTTGTTCTTTTATTAATATAAATTTGATCTTGGAATAATAGGATCTGGACTTTCGATAATAAAGAGCTAACTTTCTTTTCATATTTCAAAAATAAGTTTAAGGATAGTGGGTATTTTATTACTTTTGAACATTGTAAAAAACCCAAAAATTTACTTATAGTTACAGACTCTCCACAGATTGGGTTTACAAGAGGACAAATGTATAAAAATGTTTGCTTGTAAAAAAATACAATTCACGAAGAAAAATGTTTTTGATTAATGATTTTGTATACAGGTTACGTAAAAACTTGCTAAAACATGATTTTTCTTCAACAGTAAACTACCTTTATTTTTTATTTTTAAACAAAATATCATTTAGAATGGCATTCTAAATGACTATTAATATTACAGAGGTATCAAAAAGTTTAAGAAAACTAATAATGGAGTTATCAAAAATTAATTATTTTAATTTTTTATAATAAATTAACTTAAAAAACTAACACCAAATTTGCTTTTCAAACACCTGCTTCCTCCAAATTCCCACAGAACACAATTTTTAGCTGTAAACCAATGTAATTAATCGTTTCGCCAATTCAATAAAATTTTGAATTATTTCTATCGATTACAAACTATCCTAAATATAATTTTTATAATGACATTTGGCTTCAAAATAAAAAATAAAGTAAGTTTACTCTTTGAAAAAAATCCTGTTTTTTTAAGTTTTTGCGAACCCTGTATACAAAACCAACATTTTGTTTTTCGTGAATCATATTTTTTGACAAGCATACATGTTTACAAAGAATGACTTTTTTAAAGAATAAAATTTTTTGGTCCATTTGTCCTCTTATAAACCCCATCCGTGGACAGTCTGTATATTTTATTTTGCTTCATCGTATTTAGTTTTTTGAGGCACAAATCGATTTAGTATACAAGTGGCCCTAATCTGCTTGTAATTTTAAAAACCATAATATTCCTTATTACAAGAACATTTTTTAAACAGGAATAACATTTTAAAAACTTTACCAAAACAAAAATAAATACATAGTAAAACTTATGCAGCATAAATATAATATTCAATATATCAATGAATTACCATTGGCTAAACTTATAGCCAGTCAGCAAAAGAACAGCACAAAACGTCATTTTCTGAAAAGTCTATTTACATTATTTAAACGTGATATTTTAAGGTTGCTAATAAAAATTATAATAACATAATTATTCGGAATAATATTTCACTATCAGTACTGACTCATATTTCTAATGTTTAGTAACCCTACCAAATACGCATATTTATACACATTGTGCCACTTCATAGGTAATTTTTGCCAATGCGTGGCAAGGATGACCGCCTCCTGCAACAAAAACACCGATGGTCAAATGCAACAAAAAGACCGATGCCTCACCACGCCAGGAAAAGCCAATTGGAATCATTGAGCTGGCACAACGTGTATAACCAAAGCCTATAGGTTTTTTAAATATTTCTTTTGGGTTTTAACATTATGCCACATTCCCAATGCTAAAACTATTTAACAGTCTATAAGGCGACGATATTTTTGTGCTTTGAATCATAAATATTAACTTTTGTCGGATTTGCCAAAAATATCGCAAATACAGATGTTTTATTACTGCAATTAAACAAATCTTGGCTTGTTGCATACACATTAGACATAAGCATGTTTTAGATTATCCAAGATTTAAATATAGTTTAAATTATTTTCAAATTTATTTAGTTTTATCTTTCTTATGTTTGATAGACTATAGTAAAAAGCACAAGCACGTGTAATTTGTTTGATTTGAAGCGCTATAGACGGTCATGCAAAACTGTCACATGGGGGTCATGGTTGGTTCTGGTTAGAAAATTCTATATTTATTTTTTCAATTCGCTTAATAAGGAATTAAAAAAATATATATTTAACAAACCAGAACTAACCCGCCCCCCAATATGACAGTTTTGCATGACCATCTGTAGCGCTTCCAACCAATCAAATTACAGTCACGTGCTTGTGCTTTTTACTCTAGTCTAGGTTTGATAAAAATATTCTTTGAAGTGAAATAACTTTACTGCGACATATGAAGATATTTAAAAATTAAACAACCGCCATCTATGTTTTTTTTTGTTTAAATTTTATCAGATATTTTTCACGTTACGATCTGTCTTAAGTAGACACCTACCCTTAAATACCACTTAGTAACTTTCTTTTAGGAAAACAAAATAGTTTTTAGGACATTAAGATAAGTAAAAGCATGTCTTTTTTAAATAAATATGTAATTCAGTTTTAAGACAAATTAAAATACCTATCTTTCCGGCTAAAATGAATTGAAGACGGCATTTATATATATATATATATATATATATATATATATATATATATATATATATATATATATATATATATATATATATAATAAAACACCTTGAATTTACAGTTTGTTGCAAGCTTGTTGAGATTACTCGTTGAAACAACGGGTTGCATTCAACTGGTTCACGTTTTACTCTATAAAATAATTATAAATAACCATCAGAGTATTCAATATAAAATATGTAGCACATAACCATTAAACCCGAATGCTTATATTTACTACTCACCTTGATCCATAACCAAAGTACCAAAACTAGTGTGAACAAGCCAAATTTTTGAATTCATCAATTATTAAAATAAAGTAAAACAACGTAAGGAAAGGATTTCGTTGCGTCAGAAATTTAAACAAAGTTAACTGTTTAATATCACTTAAAGGGCCTAAAAATATGCTAAAAATATGCTATGAAGCATCTGAAATGACTCTGCAGAGAACTATCTATATTGTACCTGGTCATTCAAAGACAATTGATGATTATATTTGTGTTTTTCAATGTAATAAAAAAACAACAAATAGTCATATCATATATTTTCCCCTTCAAATCTAAAAAGTCATTTTAGGAAATGAATTTAACAAAAATAAATGAAATACAAAAATAAACACCAAAACGACTTGCCTTTAGTAATTAAGGATTAAAAAAACAATAATAATTTAATATTCATTAATTTGGTTAGTTCACATAATTTTTAAAGGTACCTAGGTTGCAGGTCTTTGAGCAGCGAAATGCATTTGGGATATGGACAGCTGTGCCTGTAAATGATTGAACATAAGATTTTCGGGCATAACAGGCTTGGCAAATGCCATCAGAGGAGGATCGTCAGGTTTTTCTTCCTTGGCCTGCAAGGGTGCTAAATGAGAGGGCTGCAGTAAATGGTTAAACATTAACGTTTCTGGTATAACCGGTTTCGGTAATGGTATGGTAATAGGCGGTGGTTCGTCCGGGTTCTCCGTTTTGTGGATGGGCTGCAGTCGTCGAATGTTGCTTACCACATTCAATCCTAAAAGCATAAAAATTTTAGATAACAATTCTTTATTTAAAAAAATTGCCAGTATAAACTGCTAGTAGTCCCTGGGCTGAAATTTAGTTCATGATATGTCAAATGGTTTGGGGGTCGGACCGGGCAAACACGTCATTTGTCGGACAAATTTACTACAATGTTTTACATTCAATTTTTAAACATTGTGCCAAAAATCCTAAGTGTTACAGTCACGAAACCATAAGGCCCATTGACATGTTTTGGGTATCGGATTGGGCGGGTTTCGTAACTGTAACCCTTAAGATTTGCGGCGCAATGTTTAAAAATTGCATGTAAATCATTGTGGTTAACTTGCCCGACAAAAAGTGACGCTTTTGCCCGGTCAGACACCCGAAACATTTGACAATAACAGAGCTGGGGTAACGCGCCGCTTCTATATACGGCGGTATGAATATTCGTGGTAGACTCGTCAAAAGAAACCTCGCTAAAAGGTTTTAAAAGTGTTATTATGAAGTAAATTTCATTACTGGGCCAGGGACCATATCATAAAAAAAGAGACATGACTAATACCCACACAGCAAAAAATACAATTTTTTTGCTTTATTTGACAAATGAAGGACCTAGTTTCTGAGTGAACAATCTCCATTTACACTTTTAATATGACAGTGAAATAAATGTTCCAAAAGATATTTTTTAGGGCTAAATTTAAATAAGTCACATTTCCGGTCATGATTATATCCATAACAGAGTGCTAAACTTAAAAAAAAGGTTATATTCAATGTATTGGTTCTTTGTTATTTTTTTATTAGATAACACATAACAATCTAATTTTGAAGATTGTACATTCTGAAACTAGCCCCTTCAAATAATATACAGCATCTCCAACGATGGACAGGGTATAATTAGGAAAATTTAATTGTGTAAGACGTAATTTTTTTAAAGTGAATACTTACCATGAACTGTTCTTTTATGTTGAGTCAGTAAATATCCCATCAAGAAGCTCTCCGTACACAAATCACATTGGAATCTTTCACCCGTATGTCGCCTAATGTGTGCTTTCAAATCATTGCCCTGGGCAAAGGCAGCGTCACAATATGTGCACTGGTATGGCTTTTCTCCTGTATGAGTTCTCATATGTACTGTCAAATTGTAGGCTCTAATAAAAACATACATTTTTTTAAAATTAGGTAAAACAAACATACAGTGACCGCCAGAAATGTTGAATCATATGAAAAACTTTTTATTTTTAATTTCTAAAAAAATTATTCTTGATAAAAATCTCTGCATATAGCGAGACTCACAAAACACTGATTTAAGTTTGAATAAACCATAGCGTATACGAGGTAGGTGTAAATTAACGAATATGACACAGGAGAAAACTACCTTTATTTTTGAATTTAGAAAAAAAAATATTGGTAAAACTTGTTTAGAATTAAAAGTTATGTCATATTTCAAAAGCCGAGCCTCCTATTAAAAAAATGAAAAAAACTTACTTTTCCAACTTACCCCATATAGAGATTAGATCGAACTGAATTAACTGCCGTAAATTATTCTTATTGTCTTTAAATTTCGAAAAAATGTCAAAGCTTTGTTATTCTTAAAGCATTTAAGAACATTTGAATCAATTTAAGAACAAACGTAAATTTTTGCTTTTTTGTGGTTCAATAAGGTCAAAACTTAAAACCCTCTTTAGATTAATGTGCCACATCATTTTTGCCTTATAAAAAACTTCTTTGCATTTTTAAATTTATGATCATATATTCGTATTTATTTAGATGAATCCTAAAATATATATTTTTTAATTCTATGAACTTTTTCCTTATTACCATAGTCCAAATAAAGTTTAATTTGTGAACATTGTAATAGAAAATCAAAATAAATTTATATTTTTTTAAAGTTAAGCTGTTTTTAATAAGGCAAAAATGACGTGGAACATAAATCTAAAGTAGCTTTTAAGTTTTGGCCGTATTGAATCCCAAAAATAGCAAAAATTTACGTTTATCCTTTGAATTGATCTAAATGTACTTAAATGCTTTAAGAATAGGAAAATTTTAACATTTTTCTTAAATTTAGGATAATAAGGATAATATACGGTAGTTAATTTAGTTCGATCTAATCTCTATACGTGGTAAGTTGAAAAAGTAAGTTTTTTTCCCAATTTTTTAATATGAGGCTGTGCTTTTAAAATATGACATAACTTTTAATTCTAAACAAGTTTTCCAAATAATATTTTTCTTTAAGTTCAAAATCAAAGGGTTTGTTTTTCTTGTACCATATTCCTTAATTTGCACCTACCTCGTATGCGCTATGGTTTATTTAAATTTTGATCAGTGTTTTGTAAGTTTCGCTGTATGCAGAGATTTTTATAAAATTTCTTTTTAGAAATCAAAAATATAAAGTTTTCCATATGGTTCAACATTTCTGGTGGATACTGTATAAGGTGAAATAATGTATAGAAAAAAAGCCAAATTAAAATAAAAATTACTTTGTTTGAAAATAATTAAAAAAGATTTTAGAATTTTTGAAACTGTTTATCTAACTTTTGCTTTCTTACTGTATTATTACCAAACTTTATTAGTTAACCCCCTTCTAAATTATATGTGACTAAAAGGTTATTAGGACTTGTAATGTGATTGACATCTGGCATTTTTCAATAAATTGTATCATCTTTATTTCATAAAAACTTAAAAGTAATAAAATAGAAGCTTTTTACCTAGTAGTTATTTAGAAATAACGTCCGTGGTGGCACGACAGCATGTCTAAAAGGTGCTGTGAAGTGTAAAAACTGCAAGTACTGAATACTTTGAAAAACGTTCGACGGAAAATGGTAAAAAGGTGGGTTAAACATCTAATAGCCATCATCGCAATAAGCCATCATCGGCTGTCTTACCGATAACAAAAGTAAATAGATCCGCGACGAATAAATATTTGTGTTAAATATAAACGTACTAAATTTTTGTTTTTTATATCTTAAAAAGTAAAGCCAGTTGTAGGCATTGATAATACACATATAGATTCGCAGTGGTAATAGGTGCGTTTATGAGCATGCGCATTTTAAAAGCCAAGGGCAAATACGAAACTGGCTCACCGTTCTTCCCATACTCCGAACCGGAAACCCAGACAACGCGTTTATAAAATATGCCCGATGAAGCCGATGATGACTGGTACCCGAGTGCACAAGTCAGTTTTTGCCCATTAAAGGTAAGCGCACACGGACGGATGGTACGGATCGAAAAAATTGTTTTAATGAAATTAAATAAAGCCGTGCTATGTGCGGGCGATTTGCACCGGATTTAAAAAATCCCGCGAGAATATAGCGACTTGAATTAAAATCCAGCAATTACCGTTTTATATTATGTGGGATAAGGTCAGAAATTGCGTTATTTGAGAAGAATTTAAGCCGATTTCTACCGGAGGGATTTAATCCAGTGGTTTTGTACCATGGGTGAAAAGGCGCCAACTTTTAATATTTACCCATGGTTTACCCATGACTGGCATTTGCGTGTGTGTATTTTAAGTTTACCAAAACTATTTTTTCCGATCCGTACCGTCCGTACGTCCGATGGCGACGTATGTACGCGAACCTGAAACGTACGTTTTTGTGCAAGTAACATTGGCAGTACATCCAGATCAGTGGTTGTAGAGGGAACCACCTTTATAGAACACTAGGTAGATTTTACAAGGTTTAAGTATCTATTTACATATTTATTTTGAAAAAACATTAGAGTTAGATAGTTTTATAAATATTGTCTCTTTTTGTTCTGGTTCTTAGAACATTTGTCATATTACTTTTTAACAGGAATAAGAACATACCTTCCGAATCCTCTACCACATACTGTGCACAGATGTGTCTTTTCACCAGTATGATATCTTTCGTGAACTGTAAGATCCGTTGTTCTTGGGAAACCTAATAAAATGTATTTATTAATTAACTTAATTAAAAAAATCTATTTATATAAAGTAATATTTGCAATAAAAGTTGAAAAAATTGTGTACAACGTCTAATGACACCTTTACTATAAAGTTTTAACCCTCTTGCAATTAAAACATCGAAAGTTAATTAAATAAATTAACTGCTACCAAATCTATACCGGGTGTCAACGAATTTATAAGTCAAGCCATAACTACCAGATTATTAGACATATTAATACGAGATCGGGTAAATGGTACGAGAAGAGAAGAGTATTTTAGCATTTTAGAATTTTTGAGACAATTCTAAATAAAAAATTTAACATTTTTAGTGTTTACGCCTACTTGATTTTTAAGCCAATTGCATAATGCAAATTGATTTAGGAAGATGAAGAAAAAATACATTCGCAATGCTTTAGTCAGTTGTATAAAATAAAGGAATACAACAAGTTGAACAAATGATATTTTCGTGCCTAACTATTATTTTTTAAATGACAGCCCCTTTATAGACAAGCACTAAAAAAAACATTTTATGACGAATCTAACGATTTCTTTTTATTTGGTATTGGAATAAAAACAAGGTCATATATTAAATCTTACTAAGCAAAATACTGGATAAAAACTAATTTACTTTTGCGAACTGTACGATGAATGGGTATGATGCATATTATTTTGCAGTTATTTTTATTTTTCCCTTTTTGGAAAATATAAGATTTTAATTATCATAATAGAAAATTGTAATAGTTAGGGTACTGCAACTTATAGTCTAATATGCTGATCCAGCCGCGTACAGGATCTCACTGAGCTCAATTTGTTTATTTAGAGATATGTTAAAAGAAATGTCTACTATGCAACAGCTCCAGTCACTGCATCATGGCTACCCGTGACGCAGTGGCAAATACATTTGTATGTCATTTCGTTACTTCTTTTATACTAGTTAGTAAAATTTTGCGATTGTATTTTTCTGACATCACCTAAAGTCCTTAGATTAATTTGCGTCAGATCATGGCTACCTAGATGCAATAATAAAATTGGCTCTAAAAAAGCAAGTAGATGTTTTTTAAAAGTCACATTTGTATTTAATATTATTTCAGAAAATCCAAAAATGTTAAAATATATATGAGGGGCTAGTTTTAAAGTTAGATTTTTGTGTTCTATTAAATAAAAAAAGAAACAAAAAACCTATTCATTAAATGTAATACATTCTTTATTAAGTTTGAACACTCTGTTATGGTTGTAGCCATGGCCCTAAAAAGTGACTTATTTAAATT
This sequence comes from Listronotus bonariensis, assembly GCA_014170235.1. NCBI lineage: Eukaryota > Metazoa > Arthropoda > Insecta > Coleoptera > Curculionidae > Listronotus > Listronotus bonariensis. The sequence continues at coordinate 9,524 of JACEGR010002145.1, read as the reverse complement.
TAGCCCTAAAAATAAACTACTGGGATATTATTTTATTAAAAAGTTTAAATAGAGATTGTATACTTGACTAGGCCTCTCATATGGTGTTTCATTCAAAAAATCAAAATCCATTGAAGCATGACCGCAAAGTGAAAAAGATGCAAAAACTATGCTTTTCCCATATTATTTAGATATATCAAGTTTGATTTTGAAATGTCTATAGTCCTAGAGTACTAGGAGTTATAGCTTGTCTAATAAATTCTATCTTAGAGAAAAAGTAAACGCTCGAGTATATAACAAATTTACGAATTACTTTTTAAAATAAAGTACTATGAGTACTTTATAATCATTTTTATTCCAAAATCAGATTAAATATATTATTTCTTAAATAAAGTACTTTTTCAAAAAGGAGAATACTGTAATTTGGTAAAGTTTTAGGTATGTGTGTATCTATGTGTGTATAGTTTTATTACTATCGACTTGCAATCACTGCAGCAGACATTTTTATACTTGTTTTAAATAAAATGAAAATTATTTATACCTTTTCCACAGAATTTGCATTTGAATGGCTTTTCCCCTCGATGCCGTCTCATGTGAATCACCAAATAGTCATTTCGAATAAACCTCTGACCGCATTCGGAACACAAAAACTTCTTGGAATGTTCATTGTGGAATTTCATGTGCTCCGTGAGGTGAGATTTGGAAAGGAATGTCTTCTCGCACACCTTGCACTGAAATTGTTTCTCGCCATTATGAGCTTTCATATGAACGTCTCGATATTTTTCTGTTGTAAAGCCTTTCTGACATATATCACACTGGAACTTCTTTTCTCCCATAATCTCCGATAGAAAGAAGCAGAAAATGAGAAGGTTAATCCAGTATATTTATTTCTTTAAAGCATTAAATTTTTTGGTGAAAAAATTAGTCATTAGTTGGCTAAAAGATGCCCCAGTATAATTATATAGATTTTTTTATTTTATAAACTATGGGATTTTTATTGAATATACAGGGGTTCGTAAATAGAAGCAAAATTACCAAAAATCGATTATAAAAAAAAATCCAAATAGTGCAATTATTAATGATTTATTCTTGCCATTTAACATGGGCCACCAAAGATTATCATATGACCACTATTTCACTGTTTTTATAAACTTGTGCCATTATCAAAATATGTGATAATCACAATATTAAAATAAAAAAGTGAGTAAGAGCAATTAACTTGATATACCCAGTATGAACAGTAAACGAAGAATATCATATTTTGTATACCCATACAGGTTTTTTTCTCTCTCAGAGAATTATGCTACAGCCTGAAGGCTTATTGTACCATACTGCCATTTGGTTAAACAGGTGAAAAATATCAAGGTTAGTTCTGGTTATGTAATACTTGTTAAAAAAATATATTACACCACTAGAACGTAACAATCTCTAGTAATATCAGTTTACTTTTGTTGTAAGTTAGAAGACAACTGAAATACGAAGTGGGTCCAAAAATGGAAAACATTTTCGCAACAATTTCGCCCTGTATTCAGAAATGGAGAGGACCATGAAAAACATTTTACTGTCATCTTTCGTTTCATAAAAAAGTGGCAACACTTCGCGAAAGCCGCAAGTCTCTATCTCTAATAATAACCAAGATACCCTGCAATTGCAACGAAATCTGGACACCCTGTATATCTAATTTATATGTTTATTGATGTTGCCATGTGCAATTTAGTGAAAAACCTTAAAGATATTCCAGTGGACACAGCCTCAGCTTCTTTTTAAATTTGTTTTTCTTTTTAACTAACTTTACTAATTTATTTCAATTTACTACTTACGATCATTTTTTCTCCAATTCCATGTTTCGCGGCTTTGTGTTTGGCCAACTGGTCTGCCCTGTTGAACGGTTTTTCGCAAATGTCACACGGCATCTCTTCTTGTTGTTCATGTAGCTTCTGATGTTGGAAGAGGTGATCCCGTCTGACGAAACTCTTTGTACAAATGTCACAAGTAAACGGTTTATCTTCGGAGTGAGAGGTTAGATGACGCTTTAGATGGTTGGGGCGGCTAAAGTCTTTACCACAGATGTTACATTTGTGAACCTACGATCATAATAAATCGTTTGTGACTTCTGCAAAATACTCAATATACACCTCGTGCCAACTCAATACGGTTAAATTTACTTCCACAATGTTAAACACTGGCAGTTAGAGATTATATAATGAATGCCTGCGTGTATATTCTGGATAGGATGATGCCTCGGTCTTGCTTTGTTATTGCTTTAGATCGTCTCCTCTTCATTCATTGGTAAAAATTCCCTATAAATCTTTTTAAGTGGCACGACGTGTATAATTAAAATAAATAACGTAGCAAAAGAATCTCAGCTAAACACCATTTTAAATGGTACCTATATTAAAATCACATGTACTGTTTAACAGCGAATAAAGTTCTGTCATCCAAACTGATTGTCAGCAAATGTTAAACTTTATTATCAGTACAATTTAGTAAGTTTTTCAGGAAATAGTCTAGCTGTATACCATAATTTTTTAAAGATTAGCTTGGCAAAGAGTTTCATAGACAATAATTTTAAAAAAGTCCTCAACCGAGTTGTTATTAAATTATTGCACATTCAACTATTATTCAACTTAAATCTTGCTTTAAATATGTTGGATAGTCTCTTGTGATCTAATATATGAGAACACACGTAACCAAAAAATTTATTACATTGGCTTAAAAAGTCTGTAGTCATAGTTACTAGGTATTTTTTTAAAATATAAAATGCATAAAAAATAAATAATCATATTAAGGAATTAAACCTTAAGACTAAACATTTAAAGTTTAACAAAAATTAGTAACATTTTGATAAGAATTAGTTAAAGCACATTTCGATTGGGTTATCTTATTACTTAATTTTTAGATCAAAAAATCATTATTTTGCAAAATAATATTAAAATTATTTTTAAATTAAAAAAAAAAACCTAGGTACTTCCACAGCTAAAAATGAATATAGTATGTTAGTTATTGTTATTTAATTTAAGCAATAAATACCTAATACATACAGACTACTTGGGTTAACAAATTTGTATGTCCTCAAAATATGTCATTCTTGCCTTGTAATTGTTACACAATTTAAATGTAATATAACATATGTATGATGAAGATCTTAATAGTGTATATTGATTTTTCTCAAACAACCCTGTACTAGAAAATATATATTTATATAACCTTTTTAATACTTCTTATGAGGAGAATTACAGATAAACTTTTTTTCTTATTTTTTATATAATCCGTCCATTCACAGAAGTTATTAATTTTCAAACTTTTATAATATTCTTTTAAATCGCCAGGCAGCGGATGTCAAGTTATAAATTTAAAAAACTCTTCTAAATTATTTTATTTCGTACAAAATTAATAAAAGTAGCATTTTTTGGGTTAATTCTGTATAGACTTGGGCATAATAGTTCAGGCTAAAGAGCGCTCATTTTAGTTCATATGATTTAAGTGAACTAGTTCGCTCTTTTAGTTCACTAATTCTTTAAAAAGAATGATAAACAAAAACGGTTTATTAGTTTGCATTAATTAAAGTTATAATCTAGATGGTGTACGGTGCCACTAAATTAGGATTTCAATTTCCAATCACTAATACAATTTGAGAAATAAGTAAAAAGTTCCTATAAAAAAATAGGTCCGGAAACGTTTAGTTGATACAGAAATTTGAAAAATCTGGATTTTTTTATAATTTGCAAACACTTGCCTATCTCCTAGGGGTTGGGCGCTAAAATTAAAAGTTTTCGTTTACAGACTAAATTTTTATTTTATTTCTATTACGCTCCTGCTCGCCCATCGTAATCGAGAAGCCCCGCCACGTTTCGGCCAATGTCAAAGACGCAATATAAAAAATCCAGTACCAGTAAGCGGTTAGCTCATTTACAGAAACCGATTTTCTAAACTAGTTCACTCACGAACTACACAAGCCTATTTCTATAATTTCCAAATCAGTAATCAAAATTTTATTTCTTGAGGTAAGACAAAATATTTTATTTTACTCGTTATTTGTTTTGCTCGCTACTTAACAAATTAGCATTTTACAAAAATGAAACTACATTTAAATCCTTGTAAATATATTTTTTTAAAACAAAAATTATAATATGTACATAAATCTAAAATATCGTGGGTGACCTGTCAATATTTTTTTTCACATTTAAAATAGTAGCATAAAAATAAACTTAATACCTAATTTTTTTTCTATTAATGTTAGGAGGTCATATACTTTAAATACTGTCCTAAAAAAATACAATTATTGAACCAGGGGCAAATTAAACGATTAATTTGTCTTTCGGCAAAAAATGGTCAAAATCAGATAGGAGATATTACCACGTCACCCGCGATATGTGGTACCAAGTATAATATTCAAAGAACAATTTTAGGCGATTTACCAATTGCAAAACGGTATTTACCAATATATTGCGTTGACGTTTAATTCATGTATTATACGTCAAAGTTGTCACCAATTATTAGCGCGGTTAAAACAGCAGACAATCGGCTAATCGCCTAAAATTTATGAAGTTTGTTCTTATTTTTATACAGATATTTTAATGTTACCTTAACAACTAAATCAAGAATACTGTCAAAATTGGACGTAAAAAAGGTCTTTAACCAAAACCATCACCTATGGAAAAAATCTACATTTTCTTTATTTATTATTTTGGACGACTATAAAGACAAAATACATGAAACTTCCTCTTTATTAACATCTGTATTCAAGGAATTTTCTTCATTTCTTAACATATTGTAATCTACCATTTCTGGACTGTCATCCGGTATCCATATTTCTTCCTGTTTTATCTGATCTTCCTGTTTAATTTCCGTTTCACATATATTATCATCACTTACAATTTTTAAATCAATAACATCATTCTTAACTGCCGTAGCTAATATAGTACCTTTATTTCCGGTTTTAATATTGAAATTATTTTCTGCTTGGGTAGAGACTTTCTGTTGCCAAGTACTTTTAAGTAAATCCCTGAATGCTGAAATTTTGACTTCAGCCTCTTTAGAAGATAAATTAAGATAGGTATATTCTTGTTTCACAAGATGCATTATTGCAATATTACAACATTCTTTCAACATATTATTTATGGTATTAAGAAAAGTAGGAGAACCATAAACATCTTTTTTGTGGATCATATTTTGCAATAACTTTTGCACTATGAATAACTGCATGAAAATTTTCTGGAAGAAGTAAATCATAAAAATTTAGAATGGCTGGCTTTAGTTTTTGTGATTCGATTAACATTTTCGCAAGTTCTCTCATTCTTCGTATACACACGTTTATAAGTTTTTTTCCTCGATGTGTATTAAAGTACTTTTCCCCAAACGAACAAATAAGAAAATCCTTCTGTGCGATTAAAGATATCTTATCAGTTCTCATTCGAATAAATACTTGTAGTTTTTAAGTCACTGTCGGTATTTAATTGTGGGACTAATATATTCGGTGGTTCACTAAGATATGTATCTGCTTTAGCAGATTCTTTTTGTGAACAATTCTTTTCATGTTTCATTAATGATTTACTAGAATACAGGCCCAGACAAAATTTACAAGGAACATAGTCCCCATTACAATTTTTGCCGTAACTTTTACGAACAGGCTTGTATAATGACTTTGAGTTTTTAAGAAAATTTCCTTTTTTTCTTAAAGCTGCAATAAGACGCTTTCTTTCAATGGATTTTGCTTCTAATTTAAATATTTTTTAACTTCAACCTCTTGATAATGATTACGTTTTATGTGTCTAGCAAAATCTTTTACCGCATTTTTACAATAACAACAATAGTCAGGATTTTGAATACGGCGTATGTTACATTTTTCTACTTCATGAGCCGTATTTTTATTGTTTTGTAAGCTGGTGTCTTGCGCTGAGTCTGTGTCCTAAAAACAAAAACCTGTATGTTTCTATACATTCAACAGCTTTTATTCTTATTAATTATTTACCTCATGATGTGTAGCATGGTTTTCAGAAGAGTGAGTTAGTTCATGATAAGTCTGAAATAATAAGAAAAATATTAAGACAAGTCAGTCTCTTGATAAAAGTACATGTTTTAATGGGTGTTCAAATTTTTGTGAAACACCCTGTACTATTTAAATATTTTTTTAATACTAAAAGTAGATATGGTACACAAAAACAAATATAAATTTTTCGTTAAAGTGAGGACAACAGGATGGAAGAAAAGACAAAAAGAAAATATATTTTTAATAAATGATTTAAATTTTCCATTAGGTCCTATATTTCTATCATATTTAATTTATAATGGACTTTACTATCATATTAGATAAAGGGCTTTACTGCTTGTTTGGTCTTAAATAACGATTAAAATAATATTTATGTATAAAGACTTTTTACAAAAAGAAAAGGCATATTTGTACATAGAACATAGAAAAATCCTTGTTTATAATAAAGCTTTTATTTTTTGCTTTCATATCCAACAATATAATGTTTGTTTTATTTAAAATGAATAATCATACAAAATGTTTTTCTGATTGAATTGGCACGATGTTTGTACTTTTTTATTTGGACTTAACACTTTTATTTTGGACTAAAAAGTAACTACTAATAATTAACGGTATAATCTCATTCAATAGTTATTTACCGACAAAGATATCGAAAATTAACAATCGTATATACATATGAAGATGTATAAATATTTAAAAGATTAATTTATTCAGTTTTAAATGCATCCACAGGTGTATGTCTCTCATGCTTATCAGAGTTACTTTACCAAAAATAATAAAACTTCCAAGACCTTTAGACTTAAATATTTAAAGTATCCAATTTCTATTCACAAATGTCCACGTCCAACTCAACCAAGGTGTTTCAACTTGGCCCCGAAGGCCGTTAACTGATCTCCTGTAATCAAAAGTAACAATAGTTATGGGTAAGATTTTTAAATATAAATTTAAATTAAAAATATACTTACCCATACGTAAATGCCAAAAATTATGAATTATATAGTCACTGTCAGTTTCACACGCAAACAAATATCTCTTAATGTCATGTCTTATAACTATAATTTAAGATATATATCGTCGGCGATCTAACAATACCTGCTAAATTTAATTATGCTTTTTTACCGTAGATGAAAAAAAAGCAGAAATTGCCTTTCTCAAATAGATGTATTGCTGGTGGTAGATATTGTTTCGGCTCAATAATGTCAATAAAAGCTTTTATTTGTAGTTAGCAGAATTTCAACTTTATGTGTTATTTAAATACAATGCTAACTACGTAAAAAGTCACTTTCAAAAAATTATAGGTATTGTCAGATCGCCGAGGATATTAACATATGCCCGATTAGCAAAAATAATTAGGGCTATATTTTAAGAGCAAAAGTAAATATAGTAAGTATAAATACCTCTAACAACATATCACGTTAACCATACGCAAAAGGTCTCTAAATAATGGCAAGTACTTAAATCCCTAATTTACAGGGCAATAGTAGTCATAGTATTAGAGCTTTAAAAACTTTGTACTCTCCAAGATAGGACCGCATCGGACCTACACCCTGGGTGGTATTATACTCTAGTTATAAAAGCTAAAAGAGATCCGTGAAATTTTAAATAGGGGAAAATTAATTTAAAATGCAGTTCGAAAAGTAAAGTTTATTTATACCAAAGCACAAATATAAAGTGTCTTTAATCGAGTTATTTAAATGCTAACTAATCGTTTATTGCCAGCTTTAAGAATGCATAACAACGTGTACAAACATAAAAGTAAGAAATATGTTAGTTAATAATTCCAAAAACACAAAAAGACATGCATAAAGCCAAACAAAATTAAATGAATGATTTTGAAAACCACATAAGTTAAACATTAAAAAAATAGGTTTCCTGTAATTTCAATTTTTTTTTTTTTGAATATGCATTTTAATTAGAAACTGAATAATGTCTAATAATACTCTTAATTGATATGCAATCAATTTTACAAGTTATTTAAATTTAAAAAAGAGAAAAGATTGAATTTTAAGATTGTAGAAAATATATAGGGTTTTCATTTATATTTTGCCACTCACTTTTAACTATAACCAAGAAGTATAGAAAAACGTCTTGTACAAATATTCTATACTGTACCTCTTATCTTTTGAGCATAAAAAAGAATATATATATATATATATATATATATATATATATATATATATATATATATATATAACATATATATAATATAACATCAAAAACTCAAGAAAAATGAAAAGGTATTTTTTTGATAAAACACCCTGTATATTATGTCACCATTAAAAAGGTATTTTAAAAAGCTTTATAAAATACCATATTTGATATATTTATCTTTAATAGTTTTCGAAATATGACCAGTTAAATCTGAAAAATAGTAGATATAATTTCCTAATTATACCTCCCAACGGCATTAAGCTGAGACTGTAGATGTAATGGAAATTATATCCAGATTTAAATGGCCATATTTCCGAAACAATTAAAGATAGATAAATCAAATGTGGTATTTTTGTAACGGTTTTTAAAAGACCTTTTTCATGGTGAAATAATATACAGGGTGTCCCATTTAAAAGTTTCCCTCTTTACCTTTTATGCTCAAAAGATAATAGAGGAAAAAGTTTGAAACTTTTATAGAGAACGTTTTTTTTTCTATCCTTTTTGGTTATAGTTAAAAGTGGGTGGCAAAATATAAATGAAAACCCTGTAGAGAGTTTTAACAGTTACAGAATTGTAGATTATACAACATGCTATTCGGTCCTTTCAAAAAAATTAATTGTTAAACACTCGACTGAGTTATGGTTATTACTTTTACATTCATTTACTAAAAATATAGGTAGACTAAACGTCAATAATAAAAAGGCCAGACGATCATCACTTCTGTCTCACTTTCAATTATTCTTTTTATTGCTCGCACACTATTTAAACGACGCGTTTAGACAGCGATAGTTGATTGCCGTTCTTACTTGTATGACGCTTTTTTTACTATTGAATTGATCTTTAATCATAATGATATAATTAAAGCATTTACTAAAATGAGTCAGAAATTTGGCTCCGTGATTTAAAATATTTATTTTTATAAATTTTAAAACTTATATACTAAATAATTTTTATTTAATTTTTACACAAGTAACATTTTTCAATGTCTTTAAAAAATAAATTTTCTAGACTATCGCTCGTTTCCTATTTTCTTAAATATTTAATATCTAAAACATTATTTTCTTAACTAATCATCTATTTGGCGCTTAAAAAAGTAAATTATTTTATTAAATTCCTTATGCTTGTAAATTTCATGCTTTGTGTACATTATTTGTAAAGGATCCAATAAACGTGTCAGAAAAAATCGCGGGAGTAAGCTAAAACTTTCGTTAACTCCCTCAGCTTTTCTTAAATTTTATTGTCATTTAATAAACTTACATTATTTATATCAAGAAATAAATAAAGTAGTTTTTATGACATTTCAACAAAGTTATATACTACTTTATAAAGTAAAACAATTAATTAAATTATTTTAAAGAAAATACATCAAAAATAATGAAAAAATGGTTAATAAAAATGTTGTCCT